>CM053783.1:408439190-408671690 GCA_028749045.1 Cupressus sempervirens | reverse complement strand
GAACATGTCCAACAAGTGCATCCAATAAAGAAAAGGAACATCATTGAAGGATATATATATATATATATATATATGAACATTACCAAATAAAAAAATTAAAGGAATATGAATATTGAGTATTGTATACAATAGAGATTTTTCCAAACCAAAGGCAATAAGACATTCATAATAGTCAGACAATTAAGGACCAAATATATATATGAACCAGATTATTCTTACATATGTATATAGTATTATTGACCAAATTAGAATTAGCAAAATGATATTACACATAATCTCCATTACAAAAACATGGAAGCTTTGTGATTTTAATAGTTATATTCTTTAGTCCCAAAAATAGACATTACAAATATTGTTCACTAATCCTTTACAATAGAAAATGTTTACAAAAAATGACACGTACTTGTATGAGGACATTATATTACAAAAACCCCACACTAATGCAACTAGTTAGCAACTGAAAGAATAGTAACTAGATGTAAATGGGATCATAAGGATACCTTAATAAACTAGTATCCCCTTTACTCAAGCAACATCTTGGTCATTGATGTAGCAGTAGGTAGCAAAAGTCTCCAAACAACAAGGAATGGTAGAAGCTCTCAAACTCCCTCAACACCCAAGGTGAAGGGTCCTAGTGTCAAATAACTATCATAGGTATGTAAATAGGCTTATAGGAAGGTTATCACAACCCCACAAGACAAGTTAACCTAGTCACTAGGTCTACCAAAGTTTTAAGCACCAAAAACTCAAAATGCACTAATGGATTCCCTTAGCCAAAGAGGGATCAAACCCCAAAAACCAGATACAAAGACCATGGGTGGCCTAAAATCATTGATATGGCCTATTTAGGTCCTAATAAACATAAATTAATTGATGATTCATTTCATCAAAGACAACTTATAGCATCTAGTTGCTTTGAAAACCAATTAATTGGCTTGTAACCCTCCTAGAAAGAGAATGAGGCATAATTTTTAATTCTTCCAAATAATAGTGTGACTTGACAAGGGATTTTGATACCCTTTTTGGGTTTTATAAAACATGCCAAAGTGCCCAAGGATGGACAGGAATAGAGGTTTCTATTGTTGCAACATTAGACCAGATTCGTAGGCTTAATTAAGGATCCATTTACTCTAGAAGTGTGTTTTCTAAAAAGAAGAAACTTAATCCAACTATTATTATATGTTGGGGAATGTAAAATAAAAAATAATCGAAGGTTTTAGTCTCTAATGAATCCAAAAACTTAAACTAAAAGGGACTGTTACAAATGTTGTATGGTGTACTCATGGTGATGCACACCTAGGGTATGGCAAGAAACTAAACTCCTTGCACTTCCTAGAAAAAAACTTACATAATATTAAATCACATTGTTACACCTTGAATTCCATAAAAGGGCATCAATTTCCCATGGTGGAATGTGTCAAAATGACCCAACCCTAACAAAGTGCTGATTTTTATGCTAAATCCTAGGCAACAAGCAAGAAAATTTGATAATATTTAACCCATGAAGAATTAGAACATGAGACTTGATGAAAAATTAAATAGATAAAATTCTCCAACTTCTATATTCATTGGCACATTCCCTCTCATCTTTACAGTTCTGTACAACGGTTTGGAACACGTGTTTTGCAAGGAAAAATTCTGATTTGTATTGATTTCAATGCCAAATTACAATTGTGCTTCGTATCATCAGCCTATAAGTTTTTATAGGAATTCTATAATATTTACATGGTCAATTTAAAATTCCTAGCCATTGGAGGAAAGGATTTGAAAGTATTAGACACTTTTTTGCAAAGTTGCTCAAAAGTTGCTAACAACTTTTGAGCAGTTTTTGCAAAATTCACAAAAATGCAAATCTGAAGACCAAACTTGGTCTAGAACTAAAGTAGGTGATCCAACTTGGATATAGTTATTAGAAACAATTAAAATCCTATAATCCTATTCATTTTTTAGGCATATTGATCATATTTGGCCTTAGTTACCTAGTGGCTCATATTTATGCCTAATCCTTGAACTAGGCCTTACAACTGAATCAATGTGCCAACCTATCCTAAGTGAACCATCTAGGATCCTTAGATGTCTTCTTTGATTAGTCTAGAGTGGGAGCTCCTACACCAATCATCTACTTGACTAGGAGATGTTTGGGAATTGAAAATCTCCATTTAAACTCAAGTTTCTATTTAAAGGTGGCAATGAGCTTATTGTTGTTCTTTTAAGATCATTAATATATTTCAATAAGAAATTTGAGGGATCATGTCCAACTTGAGTATTTAGGTTTCCCAATTCTTGTAAATGTAAGACCATTGATGAATAGGAATTTCTAATTGAAACATTGGTGGTGCTAGAATGAAGTTTGTGACTAGATTCTTTGCCTACTAATGAACCAATTTGAGGCTTCACTTCACATTGCTCTATGGATAATTCTATAGCACTTACTACTTCTCAATCTAAAAATTTTGTGCCTATGTAAATGTGCTCTCTTTCACAATAGTTATAGGTTTTTTTTATTCATCCTAATTAATTGGCATATCCTAGATGGCACAAAGATAACCATTTTCTTCTGAAACATACTCTTCTCTCAGATTAATCTCTTTATTAAGTAGGTTTTCTATATCTTCCTTTGTATATTTAACAAATGTGGCTTCAATTCCTCTATATATATTCCTCTGTATATTAAGATTTTCTTTGTAGAAATGAGAAGGCATGGGGAGTCAGGTCAAATATTGGTCACTATATTAATAAGGTAGTTCTTGGCCATGCCACTAATGGGAATTATTTCAATCTTATTTTCATAATTGGTTCCTCATTTTTCTTGAAAGAATAATTTATTTATTTTTCAATGTCTTTGAAATATCTGTAGTAGGTAGCCAATTTCTTATTCATCATCTTTCAATATTCATGGAAAACTAAGGTATTTGGTTACCTAATAATTCCTAGGAATCTTAACTAGGGTCCTAGAATAGTCCTAGATGGACCCATTTGACCTAAATATGTAAAGAGCAAAAATTGCTCAAAAGTTGCAATGTTGCTCAAAAAGTTGCTTGGACAACTTTTGCATTTTTCTAATAGAAGTTTGGGAAGTTGTAACCATTCATGCTCAGGTATATGTGCATGGGAAACATATTTTCAAATGTTAGAAGGTTTCCAATTAGATTTGCATTTTTAAGCAACTTTTACAACTTTTGCAATTTTGCACAAAAAGTGCAATTTTTGCAAAGTTCACTAGATTTCACTTCTAGGACTTGGAAAAGGTTCCAAAATATTAAAAAACAACTAAAAACACCCAATCCTAGGCTATCCTAACCAAAAACTCAAAAAGACCCAATTTTGCCTAATTAGCAACTTTTCCTCATATCTTGCATAAAGTGGCCTTGGCATACATATCTTGCTCATATCTCTCTCACTATTTGCGATGGGATCAAACTATATTTTCTTGAAAACTATCAAACTATCATGTTAGAGCTATTTGTGCTCTAAGTCTAATCTTTTTCTACAACATTTTACCACTTCTCTATTGCAAACAATGTCAAACAATAACTTCTTGCTTAGTGAACAACTTGTGATCTACACATGAACTAGTCTCCTCACTTGTTTATCTTATTTTTTCCTTTTGTGTTCATCCTAATTTGTGTCATTATAGTCCTAAACCTTGGTTGTTCTAGCCATTACTTAGACAATGCATACCTAAGTATACAACACTCTTATCTCACTCTTTGTGTCTATGTTCTAGTGTGGCCCTTTTCTAGGCTTTAACATTTTTCATTGTCTATGAATATGGCAACAAGAAGTGAAAACATCTTTTATCCCCATAGATTCAAACAACATTGACCTAGGGGTTGTAATCATGATAGAGGTCACTTCCTAGCTTATACATAGTCTATATCTAGTACATCTAGTGAGGAGTCTTCATGATCTCCTTCACCTCTCAGATCACCTCATGTTTAGAGAATTTGTTCCATAAACTTACAAAAAACTAGGAAACCCTTGTATCAAGATGATCTTGAAACTAGCAAAGGTCATACATCTCCAAAGAACATAGCTGAATTTTTATTCAAACATACTTTTCAACCAACAAACACTAAAATTTATCACATTCCTAAAATGGTTGATCAAGAACTAGGACAAGAAGAACATAGTAGAGAACAAGATCACCAAAGTAATGGAAGACATAAGGAACATTTTACTAATGAGAATGAGGAAGACATAGAAATACTTCCTGAACATATCAAAAAAAATTGTAAGCACAAAACCTTCTAGAAAGTCATGGAAATCTTGTTTAACAAAGAGAAAGAGAAATACTTTCTCAAACTTTCTCAAGAGAGAGCCAACCTACCTCATCACTATAACATTGAAACTATCATTACACCTAAAGAGGAAATTGAAACATCTAAGTTGGAAAAACAACTAAAGATCATGCAAGAACAGTTAGCCCAAATGATACATGATAAGGAAAAACCTACAAAAACATACACCATAGACACTCTTTGTCTATTTTATTTTGACAAAAGTATAGATATGCCTCCTTTTCCAAGAGGAGTTGAGTTGCCCAAGTACAATAAATACTTTGGAACTTCTGATCCCTAGGATCATTTACCAAAATTTGGTGCCTTGTCTATGGAATTTATGCATAATTAGACATATCTCATGTGTCTATTCCCAAGAAGTCGAGGTGGTCATGCCATGAAATTATTTTCATGCTTGCCTATTGGTATCAAAACATTTGATAACATTGCTAACAATTTTGTTCAAAAGTACTCTCACAACATACAACACTTGGTTAACATATGAGACTCATGTAGCCTTAAACAAAAATTTGGGGAACCTTTCCTCACACTCCTTTAGAGTTGGAGACAACTTTACACCAAATATTCACAAAAGATTCCTAAAACAAAAAAATGAGAATATATGCCTTTTGGCGAAACTTTTTATGTGGTCTATAAGACCCTGTTGTAAAACAAGCTCATTTCTTTATTGGATAACTCTCATCCCTATGATCCACAACCATGACCCCCATGGTGGAAAGAAACCACATTTTGTGAATACCACTAGAACAAAGGTCATAAAAACAATAATTGCATCACCTTGCATCACAAAGTTCAAGACTTAATCGACAATGGTGACATTGTTGTAGATGGACATAAAAAGATCTTGGATCACAAGGCTTTCAAGGAGCCATTCCCATCTTCTGAAAAAGGAGAAAGCTCAAAGCAAAAATATCATAACAAGATCAACTATACATACTCTAATTTGATGATGAGATAGTCCACATGGTTGAACAGATAGATGTTGAGTATTGTGAAGTTATCACCATCAAGGGAAAATAAGACAAAAATAAACCTAAGACACCATTTGTCCTAAGGGGACTACATCCAATACATGTAACAATGAACCATCACAATCTTGATGCAGGAGCATCCAGAGGTATAAGGGCAATCCTGTGTCACCCAAAAAAAAAATGTACTTAGACTTAGTTTCTGTTTCATGTCTTTACATTTTTGGATACCCATTTGGGTCAAATAAAGGTTCCAACTCTCACAGGTCCACTATCAGTGTGTTTGAAAATCTTGAAAAAATAGGAGCATGCAATTTGGCCATCATTTTGGTGACCTAGAAGGTGTGAATTGGCCAAATGAATGTAATTGTGATTTAGAGCATTCCAGAAAAAGAATCAGGTCAAAAGGCCCAACGGTTTGAAAGTTATTGCAGTTTTTCAAGTTTTGGAGACCTCCTAAGAATGCTTCAAATTCAGGTTTGGGGCATTAACTGACCTTGAAAAGGGTCAAAAAATGGGGGACGAGAAAATCTTGTCCATAGGGCTATAGAGTGCTTCGAGAGCTTTTCGAAAATGTAAACGGTTCGTCAATCGGAGCTACGATTCAAAAGTTATGCCTCCTGGAAGTTCGGCTACCGTATCTGGATTCTTCTAGATTTGCACCGACTTCTAACACAGCTTCTGGAACCTTCTATTTTGTCAGTGGATGCCTACTAGCACTTTCTAGAATGTACTCCTAGTCCTTAACCCTCTGGGGTCTATTTAAGGAGATTTCTGGCATTGTAAAAGGCAGTTCAGAGTGGAGATTGAGAGGAGGTGCTAAAAGGAGAAATTATCTCCAAATTTATGCTATTGTAATCCCTTAGGGCATGTTCTGAAGTTTATTTTCTCTGTACTATTTGTACTAGCTTATTTTCTCAGTTAATATAATTTTCCCTTTCTGTTGGTTCCATTCTATTTGTGGGTTGTGCCCCCATCAAATCTTGTGCCAACACTGTTATACATTTATGTGCCATACAAGTATTCTCACAACATACAACACCCATGTTAACATATGAGACTTGTGTAACCTTAAACAAAAAGTTGGGGAACCTTTCCTCATATTCCTTTACAAATCAAGAAAATTTTACACCAAATATTCATGAAGGATTCTAGAAATGGAAAAACTTGATATCTTTATGGATAATCTTCTACCTAATTTTGGGTATAGAGTTCAACTTCAAGCTCAATGCACCTTTGAATACATGGTCACAGAAGCTATCCAAATAGAGGAATTCATGGCCAAAAAGTGTGAACTCACCTTTCAAAAGGACACAAAACAAGGATTAATCTCTAATAAGGATAAATCTAGTTATGTGAACAAGAACTGAGAGGTTGTGCATGATGGAGTTGTTTACAACATTACTCCTAAAGCTACTAAGGCAATGTTGAATCTAACAGACAATATCTAAGCATCTAAACATGTTGACAAACAATCTCTTGACAATAAGACATTTGGAAACAAACTAAAGAGCTCATCTTGTGTTACGTGCCAAAAATGAGAATACATGCCTCTTGGTGAACCTTTTGATGTGGTCTATAAGACCCTACTACAAAATATGCTAATTTATCCATTAGATAACTCTCATCCTTATGTTCCACAACCATGATCCCTATGGTGGAACAAAACCACATTTTGCAAATACCACTAGAACAAAGGTCATAAAACTAGAAATTTCATCAACCTGCATTACAAAGTTCAAGACTTAATCAATGATGGTGACATTGTTGTGGATGGACATAACAAGAACTCAAATCAAAGGGATTTCAAGGAGCCATTCCCATCTTATGAAAAAGAAGAAACTCAAAGAAAAAATCTCATAACAAGATCAACTATACATACTCTAAAGATGATGATGAGATAGTCCACATGGTTGAACAGGTGGATGTTGAGTATTGTGAAATTATCACCATCAAAGGAAAACAAGACAAAACTAAACCTAAAACACTATTTTTCTTAAGGGGTAATATATCCAATACATCTAACAACAAACCATCACAATTTTGTGCCAACATTATTACATGTTCCTATGCCAAGTTAGTGCTCAAAGGCCCTATGCCTTCTATTCTTGAGTTAGAACAACACAAAGAAAGACCTCTTGCTAGTCCATCTGGCAAAGGAGTGAAATTTACAACATCTTTTGTAACTACTAGCTATAATATCCTCGATCAATTACAACAAACAAATGCTCAAATCACAATATTCAAATTGCTCAAAATCTTGCCTGCTCATAGGTAGATTTTTGACAAGGCCCTCACTAAGGAAAATGTACCTCAACATCTTGATCTTGAGAGGTTCCAATAAATGGTAGGTTATTTGACCTCACCTTACTATATGTCCTTCTCCGAGGAGGATGATAATTCACTGAATCATCTGCATAACCAATTGCTACATATTGAAGTCATGATACACTAGAAATGTGTCTACTATGTGCTCATTGATAATGGATTTGGTTTGAAAATTGTCTCTGCTACTCTACTCAGACAATTGGTCTATTCTAAAGAGTACATTAACCCTCATTGCAAGATAACTATCAAGGCATATGACAAATTCAAGTACAAATCTTTAGGTCTTGTGGTTTTGCCTCTCTAAGTTTGCCCTATAGAAAGGTATGTCACTTGTGAAGTCCTTAGAATTCCCTTAGCTTACAACATACTACTAGGAAGACATGGATACATGAAATGTGAGTTGTGCCCTCAACTTACCATCAATGTATAAAGTTTCCATTTTATGGCTTTGAAGTCACCATACAGACAAATACTAGCTACACTTGTAACATGCTAAAATCTACTAAAAGCTTTGTACATATAAATAGGGAGTCTACATATTCTCATGATAATAAGCTAAAACAAATTGAGTAGTCACTCAAGTTGAAGGAAACTAAAATGGGTGAATACCATATAGAACCAATTCCATATCTAACATCTCTTCTTGAATGTCCCTAACATTATGGGAGACCATCTAAAGTGGAGAGACCTTTTGTGCTAACACATCAAACTAAATACAATGGTACCTTTGTCAAAGCTACTATACCTCTCGAAGAGGAAGATGAAAACAGAGCCATTACTACTTGGATATACAAAGATGACACTCTAGTTTACCTCACAGAATAGTCTAATGAAACTACTCCTGACAAGTATGGTCTAGGTCTAAAACTCATGAAACACTTTGGCTACAAGGGGAGTGGTCCAATTGGATGCAACAAAAATGGTCTGATTAATCTTGTCAAAGTGATAGCTAGAAGGAATTATAATACATCCGCTCAAGGCTTCAAGAAGGTTCCCTTCCACCTACGGATTAACAAATTTATACCAAAAGTTGAGAGTTCATCTGACCATGAGTCACAAGCTGAGTTAGATGACCATGAAGAGGATCATTGTCCTTATCCAATTCTAGTTGATCTTGCTAAATTCTTCACAGAATTAGATGAGTTTATGCCATGTGTTAGTATCATGGATGGTGATAGTGATTCTTCTAATGACACTATTGATTCTCTCCATATCCATGAAGAACAAGGAGGATCTAGCCATGCTTTAGTCATTGAGTATCTTTGTAAAAATTCAGATGATGAAGGAGAATTTGTCCCTGTCATTGTTGGGGAATATTACAGTCTATCCCCATGCAGCACAGATTCTCTAGAGTATGAATTTGACTCTCTCTTAGAAACAACTATAGACAAAGACATAGATCAAGTTCATGTCTATGAAAATTTTCTCAAAGTAGGTGAATCATTTAGGGTTAGGTCAGATGAGTCTTATCAAACTAGTGTCATTGAGTCTTCAATTAATGACATTAGAACTCAAAGAAATTCGAACACACTTGTGGATAAATTCACTCTAGGTCTCAAATTGCTTGTCCATGAATTTAATGATTATACTATGAATGCTATCAAACCCAACACATCTCTTTCACTCACCTATCTTGAGCTCATAGACTAGAATTCCAATGCATCTAGTGAAGTCCCTACATTCAAGAATGATTGTGCTCTTGCCTGCTACTTAAACATTGTTGAACTTGTAATGTCTTCCACCAGTGAACAAAGCATCAACATGACTGAAGCTAACATCAAATATCTTAGTCATACAATAAAAAATAAAAGTAATAGAATGTCCAATAGTAAAAACTACATTGTGGTAGTGTCAGAATATAAAATAGTAAAAATAAAAGATGTATCCAAAGTGAAAACCTCTCTAAGGTGCCTATAGATGAGATATTTGATGCACTTCCTAGTCATTTTTGGGAAAGATCATTAGTGTTGATAGAACAAGCATAGTCAATGAACTCGGGAACCAAAGAACAACCTCACATGATACATCTTGCACAATCACTATCTCTAGAAGAAAAAAAGAAATTCAATGCCTTGTTCCAAGAGAAAAAGATAAACTTTGGATGGACATACTTAGACATTGGTCAATATTAGATCTTGATCTCATAATGCATCACTTGTCTATTGCAGTAGGAGTTAAACTAGTCAAACAAAAACTTAGAAAAATGCATCCTCATATTGCATTACTTGTCAAAGATGAAATTGAAAGGCTTCTTAAAGCTAGTTTCATGCATGCTATTGATTACATTGAATGGATATCAAACATTGTTCTAGTTTCCAAACATGACAAATCTATCATAGTTTGTATAGATTTCTAAGATTTGAATTAGCATGTCCAAAGGATGATTTTCCACTCCCTAACATTGATATGATAGTGGATATGACAATAGGATATGGAATGTAATTACTCATTGATGAATTTTATTGTTATAATTATATTAAAGTTGCACCAAAAGATCAAGAAAATATTACTTTCACTTGTGCATGGGGAACTTTGTATTGGAACGTGATGCTATTTGGTCTAAAAAATATTGGTGTCACATATCAAAAGGTAGTTACTATAATTTTTCATGATATGATGCATAAGACTTTGGAGGACTATGTTGACAATACCTTGGTTAAGGGCATAAAATATACCTCACCTTCAAAATTTGGGACCCATCCTAGATCACGTGGAGAAATTTAGTCTAAGACTTAATCCTAAGAAATGTTCATTTGGTGTGACATCTGGGAAACTACTTGGTTACATTGTCTTTGCAAACTGAATCAAGCCCGATCGAGAGAAAATTCAAGAAATCATGGACATGTCTCCACCACATAATATTAGTTAGATGAGGGGCTTACAAGGAAGACTTCAATCCATTCAGAGATTCATCTCATAGTTGGTAGATAGGTCACAACCTTTTACCAAGACTCTTCATAAAGGTGTGAAATATAACTGGACCCAAGATTATGATCAGAGTCTAACACAAGTAAAGAAATACCTTACTAATCTACTAATCTTGATGCTTCCTTTCTATGGGAATCCTCTTATTTTCTAAATCTCTACAATAGAGTCATCTCTTGGTATCTTGCTAGCTCAAGAAGACAATGATAACAAGGAAAGAGCTATCTACTATCTGAGTCACATGTTGATTTCTTATGAAATGAATTATAGTATCATTGATAAGGCCTACTTGGTAGTCCTTTTTTCTTCCCAAAATTTTAGACAATACATGATCACTCATACTACATGGCTAGTTGCTAAAATTGATCAACTAAAATGCTTACTTAGCAAGGCAGCTTTAACATGAAGGTTAGCTAAGTGGGTCATGATACTAAGTGAGTTTGACATTTAGTATGTTGAATGGAAGGCTATCAAAGGACAAGTGATTTCTGATCAGTTAGTAGAGGCACCATTGTAGATTCTTCTTTTGCTAAACATTGACTTTCCTAATGAATGAATTCTAATGCTTACATGCCAAACATGGGTGATGTTGTTTGATAGTTCCTTCACACAATAGGGATTTGGTGTTGGGCTATTGTTCAAAACACCATAGAGATATTCACTACCTAAGGCATACATGATTTTGTTTCCTTGTAAAAAAAACATTGCAAAATATGAAGCCCTGATTAATGGCATACAGTTGAATGAAGAGTGCATGAATGAAACATCTTTGGTGATTCACAACTCATAATCAACCAAGTCAATGATATCTATCAAAAAAAGAATGAGAAATTGATCCCTTATAAATGCATGGTGGATGACTTGAAGAAATACTTTTCTCATATCACTTTCCAACAAGTTCCTCAAGTAAACAACAAAGTGACTGATGCCATAGATACTCTTGCTTCCTTGTTATAGATGCTAGAGAATGATCTTCAACATGAGTTTCTGGTGGAAATGTTACTCTACCCTACCTATAATTCCCCTGAATCTTAGATGATCGATCTATTCTATTGCAGGACACAACTCATCCTACTACCATCATATATACTCTTACTTGCATGACCAAACCATCCTAGACAATCTAAGATGGAATAAAAAACATCACCTTATCCACAATGCTTCACGGTATGTTAATATTGCTGACAACTTGTTTAGGAGAGGTCTCAACAGAATACTCCTTAGGTGTCTAGAATCTGATGAGTCCTAATTTGCATTAATTGATGTACAAAAGGGTATTTGTAAATCTCACTCTAATGGATTGACACTAGCTCGTAATTGTATTAGAGTTGGTTATTATTGGTAGAATATGGAGCAAGAGGGAATCAAATATGCCAAGTCCTACAAATAATGCCAACTCCATAGAAATATGATTCATGCTCTAGCAAGGGAGCTAATTCCACCTATCATGTAGTGGCCATTCCAATAATGGGCCTTTGATCTTGTGGGTTAGATTCACCTATCTTCTTCAAATGGACACAAGTTCATCATTATAGCTATGGACTACTTTACTAAGTGGGTAGAGGAAGTCCCTCTCTCTATAGAAAATGTTAAAACTATAGCTCTATTCATTATGAATTACTTCATATGTAGGTATGGTGTACCTTCCTCCATCATTACTGACAATGGAGGATAGTTTAAAAACAACAACCTCAATGAGTTATGCAAAAATTTCAAAATCATGCAGCATTGGTCTTCTATTTATTACCTCCAAGGTAATGGTCAAGTGGAGGCATCCATCAAGGCAATTCTTAAGATCTTGCATCACACAATTAATAAATCTAGAAGGGACTGGCACCTTCAAATTAATCCAGCTTTATGGTATTATTGAACAAGTATCAGAACTCCAATGGGTACAATACCCTTTACTTTGGTATATGGAGCAGATTTTGTGCTTTCCATTAAAGTTGAGATTCCTACTTTGAGAATCTCCATGAATGGCCTCATTACTGATGATGACTGCAAAATATTTTGGCTTCAAGAGCTAAAAATTTTAGATGAATGTCGACAAGTGGAGTGTCATCATGTTCGAGCTTATCAACAATGTATGTTTAGAAGCTATAATAAGAAAGTTAAGCCACGTGACTTCCAACTAGGTGATCTCATTCTAAGAGAAAACCTTAAGAATCAACGATAATGGGTACAAAAAGGGAACTTTGAACCCAACTAGCTTGGTCCATACATATTTACTACAGTATTTGGATCTGGTGCTAACCAAATTTCTACAGCCAAGGGAGAGGCACTCAAGGAGCCCATCAACACTCTCCATCTGAAGTGGTTCTATAGCTGATTTGATTTCAAATGCTCTCTATACATACTCAAATATCTTGAAAAATGTCTAAAATTTGAAAATAGTCCTTTAAAAACTCAGTATCCTTGTGAAAAACTAGCAATAGGCACCTTGGTAATACCATTAAAAATGGAAAAATTTAAAAATACTAAAAAATCAAAAAGAGAAAAATACTAAAAAAATTGAAAAACAAAAAAAGGTGTCAATGATGAAAGCTTGGTAAATAAGCATCATGGTAGGAAAAAAAAAAGAATCTCTACCAAGAAGATGAAAACCTAGTAAATAAGTGCCTCTTGTTTCAAATGCTACATCTTGCAGTGCATCTTCTGGGTTCTTGTACAATTTCTTTCTTTCTTTAGTTTTCTACTTTTTCTCATACATCCATGGATTTAATCTTGTCATAACTCATGTGCAACACCCTATAGCATCATAGGAATCTCTCATGTCAGTCGCTAGTTGTTCTAACTATATATGTCTACTGTCACTAGTGTCACTTTTGGGATTCCTCTTGTGAAAAATCTCTTAAGCTTTAGTCACTAGTTGTTCTAACTGCATCTTCCTACTATTGCTTACTTTACTACTGAGATTCCTCTTGAAGAAAATCTCTTTTACGTTGGTCACCAGTTGTTCTAACTACATCTGCCTATTGCCACTCATGTCACTATCGAGATTCCTCTCATGAAAGATCTCTCTTGTGTCAATCACCAATTGTTCTAACTAAATTTTTCCACTGTCACTCAGTTTCCTATAAGGTTCTTTGTACTAAAGATTCCTCTTTGACTTCAATCACTAGTTGTTTTAACTACATATGTCTACTCGTATCACCCTATTGAAGAGATTTCTTTTATATATGTTCTCAATATTGACACTTGACATCAATCCTATAACATAGAAAATGAACTCAAAATGATAAATTTGTTTGGGATATGCTAAGCTTTTCTTTGTTTCTATTTTTTTTCTTTATCATGTCTCTTCAAGCCACTCGATGATGTCTCTTTTGACTAGGGAAATGAGGACTAAAGGGATGATCTTTCCTTTTCTTTATGTTTGATGGTTTAGTTCCAATGATCTAAAGCATTCATATAAAAGGGATGTCCACTATAAGAGTATCTATCTTATATTGGATGCTCGTGTGTACCTCAACTCCTTTTACAAGGATAAATCAGTGAGGTTGGTTCTTCTCCTTGCTTGTTGGAGTGAATTTTCTATTCTATAGTAAATACTAATACTCATCTTTCTAAGTGAACATATGGGTCAATGCAAGTATATCTAGCACAATTTTGTCTCAGGTTACGAATGCAAAGGTCATTGTGGATAGAATACTTACTGATTAATTAGCATAAGAAAGATCTCTCGTGTGTCTAGTTTGTCTACATGTAAGATTTTTTTTGGTAAACCTAGCATTTATGCTTTGATCCTTATGTTTTCTTGCTACAAAGGAACAAATGTTGTAGACATTTTAGCTTCTTGTGCCTCAAATTCTTACATTTAATTCCAATAAAACTAGAGCAAATGTCATATTCATATTCCTATGATTTCAATGTCAGTAGGAATTGTATGACATTTGGGATTTAGCTACACACTAAGTGATGATAATTGTCAAAGCTTGGTAACCAGACTTGGGGTTGCATTTAGCATAGGTATACATTGCATAGGCATATGGTTTGATCACT
Source organism: Cupressus sempervirens (assembly GCA_028749045.1). NCBI lineage: Eukaryota > Viridiplantae > Streptophyta > Pinopsida > Cupressales > Cupressaceae > Cupressus > Cupressus sempervirens. The sequence continues at coordinate 408,657,166 of CM053783.1, read as the reverse complement.
AATTTACTTATAGCCTTTGTGATGAGGGATTGTTGGCTTATTCAAAGTATCACATTTCTTCATGGATGCACAAGCATCTAGTTCTTTGGTTTGTCCTCTTGATCTTCAAGGGACACCTGTTAGTATCAACAACATAGAACATTGCATGAGATGTTAGCTCATTTCCATTTTTCATTTCATACATTCTATCATGATTCATCTCATCTGCACTACATTCAAACATCATATCAAATTTTCATTCGTAAACAAAGCATAAACATCTCATGTATAAAAAAATGAAAAGAGAGAAAGATGATACATCAAAATGGTGCTCAATTCAAAAAATCTCATATATATATATATATATATATATATATATATATATATATATATATATATATATATATATATATATATATATATATATATATATATATATATATATATATATATATATCTCTAGAGTCAAGTGTACATAAATGAAATACTAGATGCTACTCAAGTGTTTTCGATCTCCAAAATAATAGAAAATGGTGTTGGCACACTAGCCGATACATAACCAGAGCAAAATAGGAACAAAAAGAGCTAACTCTCTCTTTTCCCCTCACCTCCATCTAGAGGAGAAGGAGGAGGCATATCTAGTCTCACTAGGGGCCATGCACCCCCTGACTCTTGTGCATACTAGAAAAATATGGGCACTTGTTCTACCTCATTTGGCAATACCACTGCATACATTACAAAATAGTATGCTTCTCTTGTAGACTACGGATGAATCTCATCCTGCTACTACTTTGATCTTTGAGCCTCTCACTCCAGCTACTCTCATAAATCACAAATCTCTCAAACCCACTCTATTATTTGGGCATCCCTCATCACAACCTATATATGTAGATCTCCTAGCTATTTTTTTGTTGTCCTCACTCTATTTCTTGACATCTTGAGGGCATCCAATGTCTGTGTTATGATAACTCCTCATTATGGTCCTGTAGGCTAGTCTTGCATATCCTCATCACCCACACCCTACTCCACCTACTTGGCTAGCCACTCTGCCTCTATGTGTGGTCTCATGGCATCTCCTTTGATAGCTCCCAAGGAACCCATCTAACCTTAGGGACATCTCTATCCTATACCACTACAACCAACATCTGGATCTAGTTTGACCTATCGAGAAGGAATAGGCACCTAGTGTGTCCTCTACCTAACTCTCATCTACTACTATTTTTATGGTGGTGCCTATGGTTCTTGTACCATTTGAATGGGCACAACCATCCCTAATGGATCTATGAACCAAGGGAAAGGATGACTCACAAAATTTGTCTAGTAAGTTGGATTCATCCCCCCATCTGCTACTGCTACTAGGTATTACCACTATGTCAAAACTAAGTCACACACATCAATCATTGATTGGCCTAGGTCTAATCTTAGGGAGCACCCACAGTCCAGATCCACAATGAGCCATACATATGAGTAGTACTCTTGTGATATATCATGGGTTTAATCATATTTTTGGCATACATGAGTCAGTGGAAATCTCTCTACAACCTACACAGAGCAACTTATCAGTGTTCAAGAGGTGAAAATGTATCCCAGCTCTCAGGGTGCATCATCCCTGGCCTCAATCTCTCTTAATGGCTGCCATACTACTACTACATGGTCATCCAGTCAGCCTCTCCATTATGCAGTCTTCCCTAGAGCTACTTGGGTCAACTAGACTCTATACTTGCATATATAAGCTCCATGGGTTGCCTCTCATCTACAAAAATGGGTCTTGTCACTAGAAAATGGTCCCATGCCCACACCTGAAGAACATAGACCTAGGCTACCATGCTCTGCCTCTCATGGTAGACAATCTTGTGTGTCTTGTGGAACATGTGGGCAAGCATGCACTGACCCCATCCATAATGCTCAACTACCCCTAGCATCATCTATAGCATCTAGTTTCATCCATACTCTAATCCATGTTGAACTATGTCTAGCATCAGGAAATAGTTGATGAATAAAACCCAATACTATTGGCAATTTGTGTGTGGTCCTGTATGTACTACTAGCTCATCCCAGGTGATGGCTCTACCCATGATTAGATCCTCCTAAGAAATGGATCTCAGTACCTCTGTACCTATTTGTAGTATTGTGTCATACACAACCTATGGCCAATGGAATGGTATAAGAAATATCTTATAGATATCCTTGGGTGTGATGGTCATCTCTCCCTGGGGTAGGTGAATGGTGTTTGTCTTCGAATGGAAATGCTCAAGCAGTACAGTCAAAAGGTTGTGATTCACCAACACTACTAGGATCTAGCAAAGATATGATAGTCCATGAGCTATGTCAGCATCATACAACTATCACAATAGAGCTCTGTAAGGTAGGTAATGGGATTTGAATTTGACATTAGGAAAGGTATCCTACACACACAAGAACAACAAAAAAATGTTTAGTCTCAGATAGGTGAAAAATGATGAAAGAAAATGCAAAATTACAATGATAAATTAAATTTCAAACACTAAACTTGCACTTTACAATATAATTTCACACAAAAGTTCATGTTCTCACACAAGATTGCACATCTCCACACGAGAACACACTTTCTCACATAAAAAGTGACAAAAATATAAGGGAACAACTCACCATTTTCAATGCTTCTCACATGAAACATGGGTATCTTCCACGAGAGGAAACCCATTACACTAGGTAAAGAAGTACTAGCCTAGTACTTCTTTGCATAAAGGAAGATTGGGCTCATGTGAGGAATGACATCCTCGCATGAAAACTGACATAGAAAGAATAAAAGCATCCTAAAATGACCTAAAAATTACTAAAAATGCATTAAAAATTCAAAACTAAGCAAGATTATCAATTACTCACCAAATATCCATACTTTTTCGATCGGCTGTGTCATCTAGAGAGCTCGAGTCGATGGCTATGCATGGGGACCACCATCTTTCTCCTCAAAGGTCTCTTCTCCACAAAAGACAAAAGCACAAATGAATTGAAAATGACCCTTTAGGCCCTTCTATAGGTGTTGACCTAATTTTTCAAAGTGCTCTAATTGGCGTAAAAATCAACCCCCTAGTTAATTTGGCTACTTTGAACTCATTTCTAGGATCGAATTCAAGTTTTGAAAAACTTAAATAGCTCAAAATTACATTTTGAAATTTTGGTACTGACATGATCAAATGCTTGTGCAATCCATTTTTCTAATACTTTGTGCATCTGAGAATCTTTTCAAATCACAATTTCATCAAAATTTTCAAAATTTTTGGAAAAAGTCAACTCAAGTCAACTATGGTCAACTTTGGCCAAACTTGGTCTTTTGGACCTCAAAATCACTCCAAATTGACCCCAAATTATCTCTAGATTCTTTTGATATGTTTTGCATTCCTGTGAATCTATGATTTCTTCAATATCTCTCAATATATTGCTCTGCATCATTATTTTGGTGTGTCATCTTTCAATTTTTCTTCCGAAGGGGTAGGATGATTGCATCATTGAATCTTACAAAACTAGCTTCATCTCATGACTCTGAATCTTGTATCCTCATCACTTGGGGAACCTTGTTTCCCTCTATCTAGCATATAGGTCATCTATGTCATCTTTTGATTAGCTGATCACATCTTATAGTAGTCCTTATCAAAGTTTAAAGGATAGGTATTGGGACAGTCTAAACCCTAACTCTTGAGGATCAAGGCTCATTCCAGGGATGATTCTATGGCTCATGATTAGATCTTGTTATCTTTTATGGACCAATATTTTGGTTTTCTATCTAGATGTTGGGCGATTAAGCTTCATTCTAGAGATATTTCCAAATTCTTGCTAAGGATAAGCTTCATTCTAGAGATAATCCTAACTTTTGCTAAAAAATAAGCCTCGTTCTGGGGACAATTCTAAGCTCTTTCTTTTAATCACTATTTAATGGACAGGTATTGAGATAGTCTAACACTGACTCCTAAGCATTGAGTCTCATTTTGGAAATATTTCTATAAAGTTTGACAATCTTTGTCTTATCAATCTCTATATTTAGGTGTTCTATCTAGATCCCCTAAGGTTAAGCTTCATTCTAGAGATAACCTTAAAAAGCTTATTAGTATCAATATCTAGGTGTTGTATTGGGATCCCCTAAGGTTAAGCTTTGTTCTAGAGATAACATTAAAAAGCTTATCAATCTCGGTATCTAGTTGCTCTATCCGCATCCCCTAAGGTTAAGCTTTGTTTTGGAGATAACCTTAGAATTCTTATCAATTGGTCTCTATATCATCAATTTCAGAACCAAACTCATTTCTTGATCTATGTTTCATACTTTGGATTTCTTTGAATCAAACATGTTGTTCGCACATTCATTCAAAGAGGGGCAAATGTAATACCCCAAAATTAGTGCATTGCCATGCTAAATCAATTCTAGTCTATTTGATCAATCCTAAGTCCTCTTTTACTAGACATTTCTGATTTTGATTATCGCTACCTAACCTAAGAGTCAAATGTAGAAAACCTTAATTTGCATTAATCACACTCTTTATTTAATTCCTAAGTATCGACTCAAATTAGCTACATTAAACCTATTAATTAAGTTTAATTTAATTATAAGTGTTCATGCTTTAATTAAATTAAAATTACCTCTTTAGCTAATGTACAAAGGAATTAAATATATTTAATGTAATAAGATAATATCCTCATTTTTATTATTGAATTTAATTATTCAATTAAATAAATATTATGCATTTATGAGGTCATATTCTATTTTATTAAATTAAATATCCTCCCCAAATCTTCTCTTCAATTCAGAAATGGAAATTCTGAGTGAACTAGAATTCAAAATGGAATTAAGTTAACTCTTTCTCACACTCAAATGAGAATCAATTAACTATCCATCATACTCAAATCTAAAACAATTAACTCCATCTACACTAGGAAGTCTCCATTCCAGCTGAATCTCATTTCTAATCTCAACTGTCTATTCTACTTGATCTTGACCATTGATTGATTTTGAAATTCTATTTAAGGAGCCTTCAATTCCTCATTCCAGAGGTTGAATTGAATTTTCATTGAACTTATTTTGAAATATTCACTTGCTCATTCATTCATAGCTTATTAAATTTCTTGTATTATAATATCATCTTAGTGTTAAAATGCACACCTATAATATAATTTTATTTCCTTTATTCTTAGATTAATTACATCTCATGTAGGTCAATTTGCATTCTCATATATCTTAAAAATCCTTCATCTTAGAGGTCTATTTTCTATATTCTTGTTCTGAGAGAAATAGCATAATCCATCTACTTAGGAGGCAACAGATCAATTTTTTGAATAGTTTCGGATGAACAATCCAATGGTCATTCTAGAATGATTTCGCATGTAAGGATCATGTTGAAGTGTGTGTGAAGAGTGAGGTCCACATTTCCAACATACACTAACAACTCTAATGCATTACTAAGAATGAAAATAGGACAGGGCAAGAAAACTTTCCTTTACTAGATGTTCTATCACCTTCATAAATGGAATGGCTTAAACATAACACACTAAGCTTAATTCCTAGAACAAAAGTGTTAAATAGTCAAAGTGGGCTTTTTTTCCCCAAGATTAATTCTTCCTTTAGCGTGTGATGTTTAAGGGTGGCCTTCATAAATAGGTAGCAAACAAGAGTAGAAAAATAATAATTGAAGGAATAATTAATGACAATATATAGCTAATATGGAAAGGCTAATAGAAGAGTTTATAGTGATATTGGATTTAATGCACATAACAAAATATGTGATGCCTAGTAATTATAAATGCACGAAGGGAAGAGTAATGTTATAAAGTCAAAAAATGCAATGTGGAAGAAATAGATCTTGTGCATGATTCTAAGTCTAAATCTTCAAAGCATGTCAATGCTAAATGCTTCATACATGAATTCAATAGATCCCCTTAATGTTACAATATTGCAATATATCTTTGAATGGTCATGTATCAAACACAATGGATTTATCTCATATCAACATGACCATATATTATGGTTGATACATTGCAAATTATAATTTTTGATAACATCCTTCGGGGCTATAGACTATAAAATAATCTCATTTATGTTTGGTGACAATATAGAGTAGAATTACTCATTACAAGGAAGGCAACTTAAATAAGGATGAGTGAATAATTTACATGGATAGAATAATGATGGCATCTTTGATCACTAATAGAAGGATAAAATAATAGTTTATTCAATCTCTCATAAGGTGAATGGATAATGTTAAAGACTTGGTCAAGAGTGGATGCCTAAATATGCATTGACATTTCATTAGATGCAATCTTGAAAGAGAGGGAGCAAATAGAGGACACGATTTAGTAAATCGTTGGTGCCCTTGATCATAATAATTCAAAGGGAGTAAACCATGTTGTGATGGAATCTTCAATGATCAATAAATTGTAATAGTCAAGAGGACTATAATTCATGCAACTTTGTGATCCTAATGTTGAAAACAATTAGTTAATTGTGCAATGTCTTTTATGTTACACAAAATGTCATATCTTTACCAGTTAGTGTATGTCAATCTCACTTGGGTAATGAAGATAGTTTCATGTGTCTTCTAATTATTCCAATATTTCCAGAGCTCAAAAGTTAGTTTATGCCAAGTTCACTTAGGATTCAAAGAGAAGTTCACTAAAGTTGAGTGTTAACTGAGATCACTCAAGTAACAAAGGAAATGTTTGATGGAACTAGTGTTAACTGAACTTACTTAGTTACCAAAGGAACTTTGCAAAGATGTAGTGTTCACATAGGAAAATTAGTTACGAGTTAGTGTTTATTGAGCAGGGTTGGCTAACAAAGGATTTTCTTGTTTTAGCATATTGAGTTCAATGAATTTTTTTGTTAGTTCTAGTGGACTGACAAGATGAATATTATTGTTCTAAGATGTATTCAAGCTGACTTGATAATGTGTATAATATAAATATAAGGTCAAGTTGAGAATTGAATTTGTCCAAGCGTATGGAACAATAGAAGATGCTTAGAGGAAGAGAATTAGAAGGATAAGTACAATATCCTTGATGATCTGCAAAGATACATTTGATCATTGAGAAACTTTGATTGCACAAACACTAGCTTTGATTTTCTCACTGTACTCAAAAAATTTCTCATCTTCTCTAATCTTTATTTGATCAAATTTTCCTCTGAGACTTTCAGCTTTAACTCTCCTTACATTATCTTTTCCCTACCCAGAGATCATTGAAACAAGGATGAAATACAAAGCAAGATATTTTTTTTATAAAAAAAGTATGAGTGCACATGACAACATCATACCCAAATCACATAGATTGCAATAGAAGACTTAACCACCATCCCAACAACCAACGAATCTCCAAATACCACTACCTAAACTAATACACACACAATAGAAATAGAAACACAAAATCACAACCACACAAAGAATCTAAGATCTATCGAGGCATAGAAAATTAAGTAAACCCAATGGGTACTAGAATCACCACAAAAATTTTATCCCCTAAAACCAATAGAGATGCCCCTTGTTTTTCATGCAAGGACCAATAGAAGATAGATTTTTGTGCAAATATGTGTAGCATGCCACACAAGGAAGTACCTTCCATGCGAGGATGTGCACCAACTAGTGTGAGAAGGTACTTGTCCAAACAACCAAGACACCCAAAACTAGTGTTGGGTTTCATGCAAGAAACTGTCAAATGCCACATGAAGAAACCCAACACACCTCATGAGATTTTGCATTCTCACATGAGAAATTATGTTTTCATGTGAGATCCCAAGACAATGAGCTAGAGAACAAAAAGTAAAAAGATAAGGAATGAAGTTCCTCCATACTAGGGAGTACAAATCCACATTTTGAGGTGTACACACTCAAACACAATACTAAAAGAGGGAAACACAATCTAAGCATATAATCAAGCAGTGAAGGGAACATCGTAGTGTACTTAAACCAACATCGCAATAACAAAAATATCATCACAATGAAAAAGTACAACAAACTAAGTAAGCAGTTCTTCCCAACCATAATAGCATCATAAGACCATCGTGAGCCCTAGCCATCCCCTGTGCATAACATCCCAAGCTATTGATCAAATCATTGGTACTATCATATAAGGATGTCACTACTAAAATGTGCTACAACATAAGCATAAGATAATCCTAAAAATACAGATAACATCATCTATCATATGCTAATCATCATAATAAGGAAATGTGTCAGTAACTAACATCATCTAAACATGATATACAAGCATCCAAATGAAAGCATAAATCACAAGAAAGCATACTCTGAAACCTATAGTACCAAGTGAAAACATCTAGCAATGGTCACCCTAGGACAAAAGACCATCTCTATACATCAGCCCCTAGCAGAGGGGTATGTGAAGGATCATGGTGTGCCAAAAAGTGGTAATGTGAAAAAAATAGTGTTTGAAAATGTCTAAAAGCACTTCAAAATCCACTCTCACTTTTTTTCACCTATCCAGGTACCAAACCTGGAAAGTAAGGCCCAACCCTGATTAGATATCTGATTTGATATCGGATACCTGATACTATATTGGATACTTTATAACAAAAAAAAAATATGAAATATATATAAAGTAATATGAAATAATAAATTAGTTATTACATTATAAAATTATAAAATTATATATATATATATATTATATTATTTATGAAGAATAATATTTTTATATTTCAAAAATCATATACAAATATTAATATGAGTAAAATATAATATAATAGTATAAGGGTATGTGCAGGATCATGGTCAACCAAAATATGCTCTTAGGTGGCAATAAAAAATCAGAAAATCAGGGTTATGTCAACTTGACATGCAATTTTCTAGTTGTTATTAACTTCATATCAAAAAGTTGAGAGAAAAGAATCTCTATAAAATTGAATCTAGTTTCTAAACTACTAGGACTTATCTCAAAAAAAAAAAAATTAATTGGTCAAAATTTTGAATTTTAATGCAATATTACAAAAATTTCAAAACAAAAATAAGAAGTAGACATATGTTTGACCAACTTAATCAAAATCAAATGACAATATTTTTTTAATAATATTCTAGATATAAGTAGTAGACACATGCCTGGATGTGATAAATATTTTTGTATATTTTTATTCTAAATAAATAGTAAATAATTAATATTTGACTTTAGTATTTTTGGAATAAAAAAACTCTCGTGTCTAACCACCTTAACTAATTCAAAACACTACAAAATTCAATTTTTAATTTTTTTCCTTATAGTAGAAGAAACATAGAATGTGATGCATCTTTTGGATTTAAAAGATGTTATACCATTTGAAAGTTATAGTTGTTTTTCAAGTACTGTGTTAGTCAGTACTTTATACATAACTCCATTAGAAAATAAGTAATAATTACTTACTAAACTCATAATTTGACAAACCTTACATTTATGGAAAGATAAGAATATTCTTAAGAAACCCTTTTCATTTCATCAAATTTTGGTGAAAAAAGGTCGCCAGCTACATGTTTGAAGTAAAAATCACATTAAAATAGGCCAAAAGCACATTTTTAAGATGTTTTTAAAGTTGACCATATAGATTTGGTATCAAAAGATATAGTAGACCTTATAAAGATATTAATTGTTTTCATTTAGTATCAAGGTGGGTGGGAAAAAAGTTGGAATAGATTTTGAAATAGTTTGAGATATTTCAAAACTGCCGATTTTTTAGATCGCCACTTTTTGGCATACCATGATCCTACACATACCCATAATATAATAGTATAGTATCATATAATATAATAATATTATATTATATTATATTATAATAGTATAGTATAGTATAGTATAATATATTATATAATAGTATAATATAATAGTATAATATATTATATAATATTATATAATGTAGTAGTATAATATAATAGTATAATATATTATATAATATTATATAATATAGTAGTATAATATATTATATAATATAATAATATAATAGTATAATATAATATAATACATTACTTGACCTACGAGGTGTTTCAAAAAAGACAACCCATGGGTTGATGTGGCAAATATCGGATATCGAATATTGAATCAGATATCTAATATTATATCAAATACTTGATATCTATTAGTGTTTATAAAGAAAAACACAACCTGCGAGTTGTTTTCACAGGGTTATAATGTGTTCAGCAGCTTAGATATCGAGTTTGAGATCAGATATACGATATAAGGTAAAAAATTAATAAATTTTAATATAAATTAAATAGATTTTATCATGAATTTGTTAGTTTTAGTTGAATTTAGGGTTTTGTTGATAGAAATTGTTAAAATTAAGGTTTTTTAAAAATATATATTATGTTTTACAAATTAATAGGAATGGCTAATCAAAATGATGACACTAAGGCAAGGAATAATATTCTTCGTAACCCCCCACCAAATGATCTAGTGCCCCCGCAAAACTGTCCACCAAATGATCCTTTACCCCCTCAAAAGCCTCCTAAAATTGAGGATTCGATAATTGAAAATCTCACCCAATTGAGGACTTTGCAAAGAACATATAACAATGTACTCCCATTGACTCCTATGTTATCCATGTTAAACACCAAAGTGGATAACATTGAAACCCTAACCAACCAACAAAATTCCACTCTTCATTGGCGTGAGGAAATGCATGAGATGTTTGATGATGACTTGGACTATGATGAGGTTGCGGCCCTCAATATAACCAAAGAGGATTTGGCTAGCCTTTTTGCAAACCCAAAAATAGGTATACCAGTTGACAAAAAAAAACTCAAACTATCAATTAAATGGTGCAAAAATGATGCCATACGTGCAAACTTTTGGGATCGTTGGTGGATGGTTTTTGATATCCCTCTACATAGCAATTTAAAGGTGCCATTTTATTTCCTTAGAAAATTATATGCAGAATTTGTGTTGAAACTCAAAGTGAACTATTGGAGCATGAAGCCCAACATGGGTGTAGGACTAAGAGCTCCTCAGGATAGACCCTCTTCCCAGCGGAAGAAAGCAAACACTTTTGTCCCCCCTTCTAATATCTCCCCCCTCCTCGAGTGTAGCATCCTAATATTATGTTAGAGGCTAGCTCTCAGACCATCAGAGCCATTCATAGGTTGAGTAGCCTATTGATATCTTAGGCTAGGTTAGTCCTTCCTCCCTATGTTGATTATGTTGGTGCCACTTCATCATTAGCTAGCTCATCACACATTTTTGTACCTCACACTTGCATTACATGCAAGAATATTTTCCTAGGTCCCATAGGTGATCTTCCTAAGTATCATTTTGTATTAGACGAGGATACACCAGACACATGTGCAGAGGCTACAGATCCTGATGTGAGAGAGGAGGTGAATGCAAAGATATGGACTCCTTCGCTGTTGGTACATGTATACATTTTTTTGTTATGACATATGCGATTTAAAGTTAATTTTTATAATAGAGTAATTTTAATTTTTAAGTCATACTAACTTATACATGTATGTGATCTTCATTCATGTTTAGTTGATGACCTAGGAGGAGCTTAGATAGATTGATGATGCCATGCTCTCGACCATTTCATTTAGCCTTGAGACATCTATGGTACATTATGTTGTGTTCTCATTTTTTTTTCTATTTTATATTGTAGTGTATATGGTTTCTAATCTTTCTTTTATCTTGCAGGTACCACTTGTCTTGGGGGGACAAAGTGCGGGGGATGAGCCAACACCCATTGACAAAGGAAAGGTAATTAGGTGCTTTCTATTTGACTAAATATCGATGCATTCTTGTAAAATGTTTTTGGTAATGAAATTTAATTATATTATTTATTGTATATAGGGCATGGCTATTGGCAATGAGCCCGTATAGATTTTGTTTCATAGATGCTCAGGCATTTCCATTCGCATTGAGAGCCCCATTGTATGTATAAGTATCATTTATTTTTTATTTTCCTTATCTTCACAAATAAATTCAAAACTAATTTCAATGATATTAACAACTACTATTTTTTATCTCATAGGAGACTCCTAGTACACATGAAGTTTGACGAGACAGTTATGTAGATTTGATGATGCAACCACTATATCCTGAGGAGGAGCCTATGCTAGTAAGTTGTAGTTTGAATTCATGATTAAATATGTTATAAATTTAGCATGCTCTGAATTATAATGTTATAGTTTAAGTTGTAGAGTCATCTAAAAAACATATTTGAACATACACAACCCATAATCAATGAGGTACAAGCATTGCCCAGGGCATACGAGAGGACTCCTGACTGGCACAAAAGGTCAACGAGAGAGGTATTTATTATGAAAGTTTAATAGTATCAATCTTTATTTTAAAAAAGATCATTATGCATTTGAGTAATTCAATGTTAGATACAAAGAATCATATAAATTTAATAGTCTAACTTTGGGTTTTCCTTTTTTGTTTATGTAGGAGGCATCCGATCCACCTAGTGCAGCGAAGAGGCTACATTTTGATCATCCAATAGCACCCTAGGATAGTATAGTTGTCATAGGATGCATCATGAGACATTTTGAGATGGCATATGCCACATTATTTATAGAAAGATTGATATTATACAGATTTTGACAGTATGATCAGCTACATTTTGTATATGGATCTATGTATTTTGATATATATTTGTGTACTTTGTCTATGGATACATGATCTTTGATATATATTTGTGTAATTTTTCTATGGATACATGTATTTTGATATATATTTTTTTCATTTATGTGCACAATGATATACATATTAATTTAATATCTAGTATTGTTTAATTTATCGTGGATCATGTGTATCATTCATGTTTATGGAATATCACTAATTTTGATCATGTTTATTATATTTGATTCAAATGCAATAATTTGTGCATAAATTTTTAACAACTTTTATTATCAAATTTGGGTGCAATGTTTAATTTGAAGTGCTATCATGACATAAAGACACTTGTTAACCTTGTACACAAGGTTCACATAACCCATACTAATCCACTTAACAAAATTGGCTTCATTAATGCATGCTACAATTTCACACCTTATATACATGTTTCCAACCTTGTATAATTGTGCACAAACCCCTAACTAACTCTTTGCACTCATTTTCACTTTGCAAGAAAAAGTTGCAAAATTGCAATTTTGCAATTTTGCAACTTTTGCAACTTTTTCAATTTTGAACAATTTTTTTATATAACTTTATATTCTTAATTAGATAAGTTCACAAAACTTGGTAAGTGGTTATTGATAGCCCTCACATGCTCTGAGTTATGACCCTTAGAAGATCAACCTTGAAACGCACTAAGAGCACCTTGGAGACTCCTCGATATAGGGTGGCCACGGATAATGGAGGGTCTTCGTGGCCAGAAAAAAGGTGTCACTAGGGTTCACCCATGCATCTAGAGCTAATGACATTGATGATTTGATGCCAAGATCAGTGGTTTCAAAGTTACATTGTGATGCACCTATGAACTGAGGCACACTGTGAGTTTTGGCATCGAGCGAGATCACTGTGCTAAATCCAAATGGAATATGATCTCTCAAAAATGAGATAGGTTATTTTAGGCCTTGACATCACCATCCTATAGAATTTGACATTTCATTGATAGCCCTCACAAGCTCTGAGTTACAACCCTCGAAAGATTGACCTCAAAATGCACTTAGAGCACCTTGGAAACTACTTGGTATGGAGTGGCCGGGAACAATGGAGGTCTCCATGGCCAAAACAAGGGTGTCAATAGGGTTCACCTACCCATCTAGAACTAATGACAATGAAGATTTGATGCCAAGATCAGTGATTTCAAAGTTACGCTATGGTGCACCTATGAACTGACGTACACTATGAGTTTTGGAATCGAGTGAGATCACTATACTAAATCCAAACATAATGTGATCTCTTAAAAATGTGATAGGTTATTTTTGGCCTCAACATCACTGTCCTATAGAATTTTACATTTCGTCAATAGCCCTCACGAGCTCTGAGCTATGACCCTCAGAAGATCGACCTCAAAATGCACTTAGAGCACCTTGGAGACTACTTGGTACAGGGTGGGCACGAATGATGGAGGGTCTTCATGGCCAAAAAAAGGGTGTCACTAGGGTTCACCCACCCATCTAGAGCTAATGGCTCTAATGATTTGATGCCAAGATGAGTGGTTTCAAAGCTATGTTGTGGTGCACCTATGAACTAAGGTATACTACAAGTTTTGGCATCAAGCAAGATTGTTGTGCTGAATCCAAATGGAATGTGATCTCTCAAAAATACGATAGGTTATTTTAGGTCTTGATATCACCATCCTATAGAATTTGATGTTTCATAAATAGCCCTCACAAGCTCTGAGTTACAATCTTTGGAAGATCGACCTTGAAATGCAGTTAGAGCACCTTGGAGACTACTCGGTATGGGTTGCTCACAGATGATGGAGGGTTTTTGTGGTCAGAACAAGTGTGTCACTAGGGTTCACCTGACCATCCAAAGATAATGGCACTAATAATTCAATGCCATTGAGACTTCAGTTGACCTTCAAGTTATTCCTCTTGGCTCCTACAATGTGGTCATAGGTATGGATTGGCTTGGCTCTCATAGAGCTAGTATAGACTGCAGGAAGAATACCATTATGTGTCAGGATGACCAAAGGAAGGATGTAGAGATTGTGGGGATACCAAGGCCTATCTCTATAGATGATTTTTTCTATGTAATTGAATCGGAGCTTTCGTAAGGGATGTCACATATTTGCTATTATAGTAAATGAACTAGATGAAGAAGATCCTATAAGGAAGACTCTAGATCACCCTATTTTATAGGATTACGTGGATGTCTTTTCGAGTGAGATTATGGGCATGCCCTTGAAGAGAGAGATTGATTTTAGCATTGAGCTCACTCTAAGGGTGGAGCCTATCTCTAGAGCCCCTTACTGTATGACCACTCAGGAATTGAGTGAGTTACACCAATAGCTAGAGGAACTTTTGGCCAAGGGTAGTATCTGACCTAGTGTATCACTATGGGGAGCTCCAGTGCTCTTCATGAAGAAGAAGGATGGCTCTTTGCACCTTTGCATTGATTATAGATAGTTGAACAAGGTGACAATAAAGAATAGGTATCCTCTACCAACGATTGATGATTTATTTGATTAGATCAAGGGAGATACGGTGTTCTCAAAGATCAACCTTAAGTTAGGATACCATCAACTTCACATCAAGCAAGCTAATATTCATAAGAGTGCCTTTTGAACTTGCTATGGGCATTATGAGTTCACAATAGTACCCTTTGGGCTAATGAATGCTCCATCAGTTTTCATGAGCTTGATGAATGGAGTGTTTTGTTCCTATCTTGACAAATTTGTACTTGTGTTCCTTGATGATATATGGATATATTCTAAGTCCCATAAGGAGCATGAGGAACATTTGTGTTTGGTTTTGTAGCGCTTTAGAGATAATCAACTTTTTTCCAATGCGGCGAAGTGTGATTTCTTTCAATTAGAGATATAGTATTTAGGGCATGTCATTTCAAGTGAAGGTATCTCTATAGACCTCACGAAAATCCAGGAAATAGTAGATTGGACTGCACCCACTACTATGTTAGAGATTTGTAGTTTCATGGGTCTAGCTAGTTATTATCACAGATTCATCCAAAACTTCTCCAGAATAGCACATCCTATTACCTCCCTTTAGAGGAAAGGAAAGAAGTTTCTATGGAAGAATAAATGAGAGGAAGCATTTCGAAAGCTCAAGGAGCTTTTGACCAGTGTACCGATCTTAGTAGTACCTAATCCAATAGGTGATTTAATGGTGTGTACAGATGCTTCCCTCCAGGGGATTGGACTGGTTTTGATGTAGAATGGACGGGTGATTGCATATCAATCCTGCAAACTCAAGGATCACAAATTGAATTATCCTATGCATGATTTTGAGTTAGTAGTAGTAGTTTATGCCTTAGTAAGATGGAGAAATTTCTTGTTGGGGCACAGATCTAAACTACATAGCGATCATCATAGTCTTCAGTACATATTTACGCAACCTAATCTGAATGCTAGGTTGAGGTTTTGGATGGAGTTTTTATGCGAGTGTGACTTCAAGGTGAAGTATATCTAGGGGAAGAAGAATATAGTAGCAAATGCTTTGAGTCACAGGAAACATGTGATATCATCTATAACTCTTAATGTTGATTTGACGAGTCAGATATGTCAAGCACTCCCTACCAATTCTTGGTATCAAGAGGTGTGTAGAGAGATAGATTCAGGGAGACCTTTGGAGGGTAAGTTTTTAGACTATGTCCTAGAGTCAGATGGCCTTTTGAGACATTTAGGAAGGATCTATGTGTTGCTACTAGATGAGATTCGCATATTGATCCTATCAGAGGCCCATTGTGCACGTTCATTGGTACATCCAAGTGTCAAGAAGATGCATGCAGACTTGCAACATTTATTCTATTAGTTCGAGATGAAGTGCGACATTGCTGATTTTGTGGCTAGATGTCTTGAGTGTTAGAGAGTCAAGGCAGAACACCAACATGCAGTAGGACTTTTGTAGCCAAATCTCATTCCTTCATGGAAGTGGGACATCATCTCTATGGAATTCATAGTAGGATTACCTATGACATCTCATCATCATGATGCTATCATGGTCACCATTGATCGGTTGACTAAGGTGGCACATTTTTCATCAATTAGGTATTCCTACACTAAAAATTCTATAGCTAATGTCTTTATGCACATCATGAGACTCCATGGTATTCCCTGAAAGATCATTTCAAATAGGGATCCTATTTTCACTTTCGCATTTTGGACATCACTGTAGCATGATCTTGGAGCACAGTTGAATTTCAGTTCAGCATATCACCCAAAGATAGATGGATAGATAGAGAGTGAATTAGGTTCTAAAAGATATGTTAAGGATGTATATGATGGATAGGCAGACTCATTGGGAGGACTATCTCTACCTAGTGGAGTTTGCTTACAACAATAGGTATGATAGTTCTATTGGCATGGCACCTTTCCAGGCCTTATATGGACATCCTTGCCATACACCTTTGAGTTGGGATAGTCTTGATGATTGCATGTTGTTGGTTCGTGAGATGCTTCGTGACATGGAGCAACAAGTAGTGCATATTTGAGAGCACTTGGCTATGACACATGATAGATAGAAAAAGTATGCTGATGCACATAGGACAGATAAGCAGTTTGCTATGGGAGAGAAGGTTTTATTGAGAGTGTGTCTATAGAAGAGTCTGATTCATTATGGAAAGGGCTTGAAGCTAGGACCTTGTTTTGTAGGACCATTCAAGATTCTTGAGAGGATTGGTCCAGTTGCCTATCATCTTGCTTTACCACCCAGCCTAGCTCGCATTCATGATGTTTTCCATGTTTCAGTACTTAGGCAGTATATTCCTAATGTTGTACATGTTCTTGATTGGAATGCATTGTAGGTAGAGGATGGGAAGCTAGCTTTAGAGCCGGTTTGCATTCTAGAGTAGTGGGAGTTGACACTTAGGAGTCGAACCATAGAGCAAGTAAGTGTTGGCATTCAGTGGTTACCTTGTACGCTTAGTAGTTAAGTAGTTTACATCGAGCATTCATGAAGCTACCAAGTGAATACAGGAAATGTGAAGACCAGCAGTGTCTACTGAGCTTCTTAGTGTCTACTGTGCTTCACAATATCTACCGAGTAGTAAGTTTGTATCATGGAGATTTAGTGTAAACTGAGCATTGAAAGAAGTAGTGTTTAACGAGTAAAGCAAGGTAAATTTAATGTGCAATATCTACCAAGTGACACTACATCTACTGAGTCACCAGTGGTTACCAAGTTCAGAACTACATCGAGTGATTAGTATGGACCAAGCCTTCACTTCTACTGAGTGCATGATGATGCTGAATAATGCAGTGGATGCCATGTATTAGAAGGTCATCGAGTCAGTTCAGTAAACCCGAGTTATTTACTATTGGGCCAACTTTGTAATGTATTTATTCACTTGTGTTTTGGTTGACCTTGCAATTTTGTAAATTTCAAAGGTATATATGTAAGGTGTATTGTAAGATATCGTATGTATGAAGCAATAGTGAACTAATGTGAAGTAATTTTGAGAAGTGCCTACAAAGGATTTTTCAGTAGCAGTTCAAGGAATACAACAAGGTCAATACAGAGATAGAAAATTTATATCCATCACATAAGGTGATCAGTGGGTAAAGGATCTTATCAGCAATCAGTTGTAAGTAGATCCACTACTTCATCTTAATAGGTGAATCAGTTTTCTAAATCCTTTAACAGGGTAGACTTAACAGTCTTTGTATAAATCTCTTAACCGAGTGCATACTTCATTGTATGTTTTTAAATCCTCTAACAAGGTGGACCTAGTAGTCCTTTGTGCTCTCAATAGGGTAGATCACTAGAAGTGGTCAATGTAAGCATTAACAAGCCAACTTTATGCTACAGTATTGAAGTTTTCTGGGTATCATCCCCACCCTAGTTTTACTTTATATTTGGAAGGTTTCTAGGTCACCAAAATATTATGTTCTTTTGTGTGATGAATGTTTTATCTTTTAGTACTAATGTATGCAGTAGTATAGATGGATGTGTGTTAAATTTACAAGGAAGAATTTAAAGTTATTGATTCACCCCTCCCCTCTCAGTAACTTGTCATATCTTGAATATTTCCAATAATTGGTATCAGAGCATTGTGGTTCTCAGCATAAAAGTTTGGTAGCTTGAGGAAATATCTAAGGATAAATGGAGATATTCAGACTTGACAAGGCAATTGAAAATGAAAAGCTAGATCTAGAGATGGCCATAGCTCAACTCAAAGAAGGAAAGGAGCATCTTTCCAAATCCCTAAAAAGAAGAAAGGAACTTGCAAGAAAAGTGGATGACCATCAGTATGTTGGAGAAAAGATTGAAGACTTTTTTCCATCAAGTAGCTCAAATGAAGCTAATGAGGCAATCAAGGAACTCCTAGCAAAGAATGGCTCTCTGTAAGAAGAAGGAAACTCAAAAGAGAACAAGAAATCCAAGTAATCAGGCTATGTAAAATTTTAGAACAAAGGAATAAGGCAACTGAAGACTTGGAGGCAAGAAACAATGAAGAACAGAATCAATCCAATCTGCATGAAGACCTCATTGATCAAATCACTAGAGCAAATGAAGAAATCAAAATTCTCAAAGAACAAAATGAAAGAATAAGAAGTGATCTAAATTATGAAAGGGAAATCAATGAAAGAATAATGAGAGAACTAAGATGTGACGAGAAAATCATTGAAAAATTGAAGAATGACCTAAATTTTGAAAAATAAATCAATGAAAGAATGTTGAAATCAAAAGAAGACATGAATCAATTGAATCAACAAAATGAACAGAATGTTCATAGGCAAAAAGGTAAAGCAAAACTTTGATACAATGAGAACAAGGTGAATCTTCCAAGCAAGGTGCAAAAAGGAATAAAAAATCATCATGCAATCATTGTGGGAAAATTGGTCATACATCAAACAAATGTTGGAGCAATGGAAAAGAAAAATTCAATGGAAAGTGCTATAACTTCAATCAGCATACTCACAAAGCCAATGAATGCAAGAAGAAATCAAAATTTGAAGGTAAATGTCACAAATGCAAAAAGCATGGTCACAAGGCATCTCAATGCAGATCCAAATCATTCAATCTAGCTAAACAATTTGTAAAGGCAATATTTGGATGGGACTACAATACCTAGTGCAAATGTCACTATTGTGGAGAATATGGATGCACTGGTATAAATTATAGAAGGCATCACCTAAGGAAGAAGGATACTACTATAAGGTGTTACACATGCAATGAACTCAGTCATATAGCTAAAAACTGCATGAACATAGGAAAAGTTGAAGATGAAAATAAAGTGAGGGCTGACAACATAAGGAAACAAATGAGGCAGCAATGGATTCCTAAATCTACTGAAGATACAAGCTCAAATCATGGAAGTGAAGTCACTCAAGAAATGGGTGACTCCATCCCCTATTACTAAATTCCTAAGAATGTGTTGGAGTTGTACTCAACAAGTAAATCATAAGTAGTTCCATTGAATATGAGGAATGCAAATGATTCAATTAGTATTCTAGATACACCAGGATCACAGAAAAGTTATCTTTCACTGAGTTGCATCAGACTCCATCGAGAAAAGTTGGTTAAAGTCCTTACCGAGCGAGGTCGAGAGTAAATGGAATTTGGTTCGTCTGTCTAGTTGATACTATTACTGAGTTAGGTAAGTGGATGACAATCTATCACACACTACATTAGTATGGTACCTAGAATTAATGGCAAATTTTCATCAAAAAGGGTAGAATTCAACTTCATTTTTTCATCGTGTCTTCGAGAGCAAAGAGATTTCCAGGTGCATTCAAGAAAGTCCAAGTGATTTCGAGCGAATTTACAGCTAGAGAATTTTTTCGAAGATTTCCATCTCTTACCAAGCAACAATGATATCCAGAAGCACCAGCAGCAGCAAGGAAAAAAGAGGATCAGAGATGTTGGTCAAGGGTGTAGAGTGGAAAGCACCAAATTTCAAGTTAGTTCTAGTAGTGGCAGAGGCACTCGACCCTAATGGCATGCAATTACAAATTCCACCAAAGGTACTTTTGATTAATGATATCTGCACTCATTTTAAGTTTTCAATTCAAGAGATAGGAACCCTAGAAATGGATAGTGCTTTAGAAGAAATGTGTTTTGATTTCTCATTGAAACCCAAGCACAAGCATTTGGAAACAAAAGGGTTGACACACATATCACACCTGCCAAGAAGCTTTCAGATAAAATGGATTAGGTATATTCTTAGCCATGTACACAATGGTCAGTTATGGTTGGAGCAACCCATATTGATCACCAAAAAGATGATTCACAAGATTACTAGTCTTCCCATTCTGAGCAAAGCTAAATCCACCAAAACCCTAGGTCGGGATGAACTCCAAAAGAAAACCCTAGCTGAGTGGGATGGTAGAGGTTTGAAAATTAGCACTGTTACTGATGTGGAGCTAAGGTTCAAAATTCATGTAATTGCCCACAAGATTTACAGTTCTAGTCATTTGAACAGTGTGACATGTGAGGTAGTAGACTTAGCATTCAAATTTTTGAGGAAAAACTTGGAATTTGACCTATTAGAGCTACTACTAAAGCAACTAAACAAGAATATGGATAGCATCAAGTCATCAAAGAACAATCCCTACAAATTGGGTTCTTTATTAACATGTCATTTCTTTTATGTGCAAAAATTCTTTCCATCCAAAGGTTCTATTGTATGGAGAAAGGATGTTCCCATTTTGTACAAGATAAATGAGTTTATAGCAGAAATGGGTGTAAACTTTGACAGTATAATGGACAATTATTTTGAAGACTTCAAAGAAAGAATGAACAACAGGTTCATGATTCCTCCTAAACTTGTTGAGGACTATAAAGATAATGTATGTTTCATGGTAGATTATGATAGAGTATACATTCAAGCAGTCACGCCCCGAGTTGCATGGGTAAAACCTCTCCCTTATGAGGTCAATATTGATGAAACCAGGGACATCATTGAAGCATTGGTAAATGAGCCTATATATCCCAAGCAACCAATCTTTGGTACTTATGATGAGGAAAAAGCCATAATTGAATTGGAAATTAAGCTACCTCAAGCAATCAACAAAGGTAAGAGGAAGATTGCTAAGATTAAAACTACCACTGGTCCCTTAATGCTTACTAAGGGAAAAGGAGAGGATCAAGAAGAGGATCAAGGAAAAGAAGATGAAGAGCAAGAATTAGAAAAGGAGGTAGAGCCAACAAAGAAGAAAGGGAGGGTTATTATTACTAAACCTCCAAAGGCCTCCATAGCTATTTTCACCAGGAGAGGCAAAGGAAAAGATAAAGGTGAAGTAGTATTCAACAAGCCCCAACTTACCCTCCAAGAAAGGCTAAAATAAATGGAAGAAGGAGCTGGCATCAAAAACTTCAAGGCTTTAAAGTTTGAAACTAGAACTAATGCTAAGAAGATGCAGATTGAGGAGCTAGTACTCACCAAAATGGGAAAGTGGAAGTATTCCCCAGACCAGATTGCTCCTCAGATCTCAAAAAAATTGTTAGTAAGATTGCAACCGAGGTGGGAGTTAGCCACATAGACAGTCAAGGACATCTATGAACAATCCTTGAAGAAACTATTGCCAAATCTCACTAAGGTAGAAGTATAGGCAGCCATGAAGAATAATGAAGGTAAAATGATGATCAAATTTCACACATGTTTGATTCTAATTAAGGACATTGAGCATGTTGTAAGAGATTCAACAAACATGTGGAAGAATATCTATCATCTACATAAGCCTAGTGATGATCCAGTTGAGATCAAGGATGATGGTGGTGATAGTGATGATGAAGAAGATGAAAACACTCCATGTGCTACCATTGATGTTGAAGATTATCAGACACTAAGGGTTGATGATGAAGAGAAAGGGGAAGAAGATGAAGACGAAGACAAGGAGGAAGTGGATGAAGAAGATGATCCAATGAAGATTGCAGCAGAAGTCATTGCTTCCCTTCCTCAATCTCCACCTAAGCTGGCAACTTCATCAGGGTTGGAGTCAGCTTCAATAGGATTGATTGCATCTACATCAGAAATATCATCTGCTCCTACCACCTCACAGCTCTAGGTATCTTCTATGGAAGTACCAGTTACTTCATCTACTGAGTTGCAGCCCTCTTCATCAAAACTTGAGCAATCCATCATAGCAATGTGCATAGCTGTCAGTTCCACAACTATGTCAACATCTTCTACTTCATGTATAGTAAGTCTGCCAGCCCATTCTATAATTTTGTCTACCACAGCTCTAACTGCACCAATTTCTATTAGTTCTTCAATTGTAAATATTCCAGCTTGTACATTACCTATTGGTACATCATTTTTGGGAAGCACATCAATTTTGGATACAGTTGGTACTTCTCTCAGTTTTCCTCTAGTTGGACCAATTCAAGTTTTTTCTGTTAGTCCATCTATATCAACTATTGTGTCTATTTCTAAATCCAAGGAAGTAAGCACTAAAGTAAAATCAAAGACTCCTCTAAAACTTTGGCTTATTGGTAAGGAAATTGATGAAGATATAGACTTGGATAAAGAAATTATTATTCCCAAGATAGATCTAGACACTGCCTCAGCCAACGAAATGAGATTAGTCAGTCAACTTCTAGAGCAAAAGGCAAGGCAAAAGCAGCTAAGAGAAGAGAGGGATACAAAATTCACAATAATTGAGAATGCCAAAAACATAATTACTAAAGCTATAGGTGTTGATGTTGATCCATCCCAACACATTTTATTACAATTAGAAGAGGTTGTAAATAAGTTCAATGAGGACACTTCTGGCCAAGAGAAGCTCATTGAAAAGAAAGAGAAGAAATTTGACAATAAGGTTCTTGAGCACATTGCTCAACACATTGCAATAAAGCAGGTAGAATTATCCACAATTTTGAGCAACCTCAAGCAATCTTCTACAAATGTAACATTACTTTTTGGCAAGTTTTGTGATGTTACCAAGTATACCAAGGATGTTAAAGAAAAATTAAATAAGATTGATGTGGACATGAAGGCTAGTGCTTAAAAGTTATAGCTTGACCCTAGTTCAAGCTCATCACATCATGTAAAGGTGAAATTTTTGTCAGAAATGTAGGTACAGCTACTTAGAGAGGAAGCCAGGATCAGGTCTACACTAATTGACATCCAGAATATGATCCTTTTAGTCATGGACCAAATGCAGAAACATATTGCTTATTCAAAAACATTGATCCAAGACAACAATTTTTCTATGGCAAATCATATGATTGAACTTTCTGCAGAAGTTCAAGTGACACTCTCCACCTGCAAAGTTTTGCAAGATAATTGGGATAAGACATTGTCTCTTATTCTCAAGGTACACTTCAAATTTCTCTCACATTTTAGTGTCTCTATTTGAATTTATTGTATATGCTCTTTGGCATTATTGTCAAAAAGGGGGAGTATGAGATGAATAAGGGAAGAGAACAAGGGGAGTAAAAGAGACTTGTGGAGAAATAAGAAAGAAAATAAATTGATATATGTATAGATAAAATCTATGTATATATTATGCCATGTGTATGGGGGAGCTATGTAAGATATGTATACATAAGTTTTAGTTCATAAGTGTTTTTGTCACTAATGCAAAAGGGGGAGATTGTTGACATTATATTGTATTTTTTATTAGTGACAACACTGATTCGATTATGAATACTTATTGAGCTTATCACTCAGTCTATAGTTTATACTAAGCATTCAGTGGTTACCTTGTAAGCTTAGTAGTTAAGCATTTTACATTGAGCATTCATGAAGCTATCAAGTGAATATAGGAAATGTGAAGACTAGCAGTGTCTACTGATCTTCTTAGTGTCTACCATGCTTCACAATGTCTACCGAGCAGTAAGTTTGTATCATGGAGATTTAGTGTAAACTAAGCATTGAAAGAAGTAGTGTTTATCAAGTGAAGCAAGGTAAACTTAGTGTGCAATATCTACCGAGTGACACTACATCTACTAAGTCATGAGTGGTTACCAAGTTCAAAACTACATTGAGTGATTAGTGTGGACCAAGCCTTCACTTATACTGAGTGCATGATGATGTTGAGTAATGCAATGGATGTCGTTTATTAGAAGGTCATCGAGTTAGTTCAGTGAACCTTAGTTATTTACTATTGGGCTAACTTTGTAATGTATTTATTCACTTGTGTTTTGGCCGACCTTGAAATTTTGTAAATTTGAAAGGCATATATATAAGGTGTATTGTAAGATATCATATGTATGAAGCAATAGTGAACTAATGTGAAGTAATTTTGAGAAGTGCATGTGGAGGATTTTTTAGCAGTAGTTCAAGGAATACAACAAGGTTAATATAGAGAGAAAAGTTATATCCATCACATAAGGTGATCAGTGCATAAAGGATCTTATTAGCAATCAGTTATAAGTAGATCCACTACTTCATCATAATAGGTGAATCATTTTTCTAAATCCTTTAACAGGGTAGACTTAACAATCTTTTTATAAATCTCTTAACCGAGTGCATACTTCATTATATGTTTGTAAATCCTCTAACAAGGTGGACCTAGTAGTCCTTTGTGCTCCTAACAGGGCAGATCACCAAAAGTGTCAATGTAAGCCTTAACAAGCCAACTTTATGCTGCAATATTGAAGTTTTGTGGGTATCATCCCCACCCTAGTTTTCCTTTCTATTTGGAAGGTTTTTGGGTCACCAAAATATTGTGTTCTTTTCTGTGATGAATGTTTAATCTTTTAGTACTAATGTATGCAGTAGTATAGATGGATGTATGGTAAATTTAGAAGGAAGAATTTAAAGTTATTGATTCACCCCCCCCCCCCCCCCCTCCCGCACCCCACTCTCAGTAACTTTCCATATCTTGAATATTTCCAACAATAAGGGTCGAATGGGACCTTATTGATGACTCTTCAACTACATGGAAGGATGCATCTAGATTACGAGATTTATATCCCTACTTGTTTATAGGCTTCCAGGAGTAAGCCTAATCCTAGGGGACATGGGTGTAGTGCCTACCCCTAGTCTACATTTTCCTAGTTTACATTTCTACTATTATTGCCAAACTTTTTTAGGCTAGTTTTATGTTTGATGATTAGTAGCATTATCTTGATATTATCATATATTGTTTCAGACTCAGTTGATATATGGTGAGATTACTTGGTACTCTATACTTCATGTGTCCATGATGATTACAATGTTATTAAATTATTGATGATGTTTAGTTAGATGGATTATCATTTGTGTTTTCTTATGGATACTTACCCCATACTCCATGTTTATGGTGTGCATATTTTTTTTCTTTATGTATGGCATTTATGATGTGGTTAAGGAAGGGAGTTGTAGTCACCTGTAGGTCAAGATCTACACAATGCACCACTTGTTGTCATTTCCTATTTAGCTTAGTATATATTGTGTATGTACATGCATGGATTTTATGCAGGTTGTAGGTATCGGGTATTGACTTCCCTGAATTTTCAGGATGAGCATACCTTATTGCATTATCTCAATGGTAAGAGAGGGGAGATAAATTCTTAAATCCAAATCCTAAACCTTTGACCCAATAATCCTAATAGATAGTTAGGACAAGTATCTGAGTCGTGTACCTTTCAAATGCATTAGATGACATTAATTTGTGATTTTAACCCCTAAGTTTGATTTTGTATGAATTTTTCTATGATAACCCCTAAGATGACATTAATTTGTGAATTTAACCCCTAAGTTTTCATATTTTACTTTGGGAGTTTTTATCATTTTATCCACCATTCTCTATCCAATGGGTAAGTTTGGTATTTAAATACACAAGAACACACTAGATAAGTGCCTTAAAGAAATCTATATTTTTGAGAGATAAGTCCCATGTGTGGTGGGCCTAGGGATAGATTCAAATGCCACAATGGAAAGTTTTGAATGAAAAAGATAGAGAAGTGGTTGGTGATGTGGCATGGATTACTAATCTATGGTGTGGACCATGAGTGTAATGTGTCACTCTATCGCTATGTCATGATGACATGGTAGGATGATGATAATGATAGTGACCGAGTAACATGTGGTGATTGGTGTTGATAGGGGGGTTTGAGGATGAACACACTAGATTGTGCCATGTGGAAAAAGTAACGGCTATTGCTATACTACCATGGAGAGTTTCTCATAGGTTAAGCTAGATGTAGTTCCAAAAATAGCAGTTTTTCAAGCTACAGCCTGCCCAATGAAAGGAAGAGTAGCAAAGATTATAGTACCAATGTTCACATCTCAATCCCCAATTAGGCCAGAGATACTGTATCAACATGATAGGGAAGTCGGGTACTTCAAGGCATTAAATGGAAAGAATAAAAGGAAAACAGTTTCTCTATAGTGAGTTGAGCCTGAGGTTGAAGCAACTCAAGCCTAAGAAGCCACTCAAGCTCAAGATAATCCACAAGTGCCACCACCCAAACAGGGATAGGGATCTAAAGAGAAACCACAAGAGGTGTCCCCATAGGTTCAAGAACAAGAAGAAGCTTCTCTATCATCTCCTAAGAAGAAAAATGATAAGACTCCAATTAAAAGGACTAGAAGATGAAGGGTGCAAAGTAAGGTTATTCCTATTCCTTTAGATCTAGAAACCATTTTTGAAGGAGTTGAATAGGATGAAGAAGATGAAGAGGATAGCCTTCCCTTGTGTTAGAGGACTCATTTATCCAAGACTACTAAGGTATAACAAAGAAGGAGTTTTGCTATAATGCCACCATCCATTCCCACACAACCTCGGAGGATGAGTTACAAAAATGGATTGATGAACAAGAGAACCAAGGGGTTGATGTCTTTAAAATGTCATATTTTGACTTCATGCTTGTTGGTACTAAACTTGTAGGTGACAAGATAAGGGATACACCAAAAAAATCATCCTTTGGGAGAAAA
This sequence comes from Cupressus sempervirens, assembly GCA_028749045.1. Classification (NCBI taxonomy): domain Eukaryota; kingdom Viridiplantae; phylum Streptophyta; class Pinopsida; order Cupressales; family Cupressaceae; genus Cupressus; species Cupressus sempervirens. The sequence goes on along the minus strand of CM053783.1, from coordinate 408,629,818 downwards.
TTGGAGTTAATTTCCATGTTCTCTATAAGAACCTCTAGCTACCTCGTCATCACAAGCTCAAGAGGTATCTTTAGTGGATAAAGGTTCAAGCAATCTTCTCCCTCTAGTCAATGAAGGACAAGTACAACCAATGCAAGAAGAAGAGCCATAACAAATGCATACCGATGAAGTATCAAAGGAGAGGAAAATATATGAAGAACCCCAGCAACATCTCATGATACAAAGGTAAGGATTGTGGGCTCAATAGGTACATGGATGCCTGATATAGATACCTCATAGAAAGAAAGGATTCCAGAGAGAAGTGATAAGGGAAAGGGTCTAGCTGAACAAACCTTCTCTTCATCTAAATATAAGTCTCTAGTGGAAACTACTCCAAGGTGGTTGAGAAAAGAGGTGATGGTTAGGCATAAAAGGTAACTATATTGTACTGGGGAAGAGGGAACAAGATAATTAGTTGAAGCTCTCAAGAAGCCTAAATTACCTAAGGGTGATGCACATACATTGGCCTTCATAATGGAAAATAGGAATTAGGATTTGTTTGCTCACATTGCTATCCCTCCTCTACATGCACATACTAAGGATTTGACCACAAATGATTATTAGATCAAAGAAGTCATTCTTGGAAAGATAACTATGGACATGACTAAGTTGATGGTCACCATAGGAATTAAATAAGCATTTAATCACTTATAAAAATATGTGGTTGAATTGGTCAAGTCAAGATAACTATGGACATGACTAAATTGATGGTCACCATAGGAATTAAGGAAGCATTTAATCACTTATACAAAGATATGGTTGAATTGGTCAAGTTAAGAAAGAAAAATGAAATTATGAGGGGATTTCTACATGAGTTAGTTAGTCCTATTGACCCAAATAATTTGGAGGCCACTCTTGAAGCAACTTTAGAGAGGAAAGATAAAGAACAGGCAATTATACATGTGGATCCACTTTTGAAGTCTTGTTAGTTATGGTAAGAAATCTTTGAGGAAAAGGGTGTGCAGATAATACAGGGAAACCTCAAGTTATTGCAAAATATGTAGAATAATGCAAAGAAATTGATTGCTATTTTAAACTAGGATTTTGGATTGATGGATGAGGTACATACCTAGGGAAATGACCTTCGAGTGTTGCAATCAATAAAATATTAGAGTTATCATGTGTTGATGGATGTATATACATGGGATGAGCTAGATAAAATAGATGATTGGATTGAGAAGATTGTGGCTAGTAATAAATTAATGGAGACACTACATGTGGATATTCATAGGCTTAAAGATCAAACCCAATAGAAAATTTTGGAAGTAGAGAAGTATTATAGTGATGCGTACCTTGACATTTTTGAAGATGATTCAAGAGTTAAACTTCTACTAGTGCAAATAGTCATTGAGTAGTTTCAAAATATATTTGAAGAAGTTTCAACTAATGAATACATTAGACAATCATTCAAGATAGAGGAGGCATTGATAGAGTTGGATGTATAGCTCAAAGATTTTGTGGAGACTTGTATAGAAGTAGGCAACTATCAACAAGAAGTAAAAGATAACTATGATGCTTTAGATTTTTTGGTTGCAACCCAAGTGATAGAGATCATAGAGAAATTCAAGAGCAAACATTTAGACATAGCTCTGGTATGAAGGGGAACAAAAAAAAAAGCTAGAATTTAAGTTTTTGAAACATGGGAAAATTTTGCATTTTTTTGACCTATTTCCCAAGGTGCACTTCTCACAATGTGTGCAAGGTGTGCAAGGTGTGCTTCTCCAAAGGTGCCCTTGAAGTTATTGAAGAAGTTAGAGATGTGCTGACAATTAACTACTAGTTCCAAATTTAGAGGTTTCCATGCACTGGAGATGCATTTTATGTCAATTCAACTCTTACAAACCTCTGCAGAAAGTTGAGCTCCTATTTTTACAATCTCCAAAGACTCCTACATCATCTAATGTATTTCTTCTTCTTATTCTCCCTTTCTTTTCTTTTTTTAAATATGTAAAGGCTCATGCACCCATTAAATGATATAAACAAGGGTGGAGTCCTACTTAGCACCAGTTAGAGAGTCAGTTTGTACATTAATAGATTTTTTGTTTTATTTTAGAAGCATATATTTTCATGATGGAATCTCTCACTTTCAAAAAAAATTGAGGAGAAGATTTCCTAAAAATTGAGGAATTAAACATGTATTCCAAGCCATTATTTTGATGCAATAATATATGTTATTGGTGCTCTCATTCATAGTGTAGTTATTCTTACATGAGTGTGTTATATTTTTTGAATGTATGTTCATGGAGTTTAATGGAGCCAATAGTTTTGTTGTGTTATTTTGATTGAGTGATCTTTTAAGTCTAGTGTTTCTCATGTGTTTACAAATTCTACTGACATACTTAGTTGGAGAAGAGATCAACCTATTATTCTAACATAGCTTTTTGTCTCACATGAGTACACTTTCTATGGCCTTGTGATCTGATGAGAAGTAAAACATCTTATGAATATTGAATTTCCACTAGATTGCATCAGTAGAATTAAGCAAGCGTTGTTCCTATTTTCATTGGTTTCCTATCGATCTTTTTAAAGGCTTAATTCATAGACATGTTTTTTTGTGGCTTATGTTCATCAGGGATTTATTTTTCAAGCCATTTTCTTAAACTTCTTGTTATCCTATGATCATTATTTTCTTTTACAAATACTTGGTTAATTCAAGAATTCATATAGTTGCATAGTTAGAACTTCATTCATTATAAACACAAAAAATACAAAAATATATTTCTTTTTGGGTCGTTATTCTTTTGGGATAGGAAGAAGATTTAACATTTTATCCAAAATTGGTTGAACCAACAAAGACCTCCTTGTAAACACTCACGTTTATCTTCTACAGAGTGGATTCTAGAAGGTTAGAAGATTACCTAGAACCTTGCAGTTGATCCCAAATCAACTTTTCAAGAGAGAAATTTGAAAGGATTCCTATCATTAAGCATCGTGCAAAATGATAGCTTAACACATATACATGTAGATCAACTACATCCCGTCAGGATCCATGACCATAAAAGTCTCTATGATTGGGTCTAAAGCCTTTGTCAAATGAAATAATTTTTTTTTAAATAGAGTTATAAAATTATATACACACATTATATCATGTATATATTAAATATATTTAAATTGTAACATACCTCTAACTCATGTTGTATGGGATTTGTCAGCATTTGAAGATCACCAAAATGCAACATACCATCACTAGGACCTTATAATACACATGTATACATTACACAAGTTAGATTTAATCAAAAATATATGTATGTCTATAGGTACATGTATATAAACTCAAATACGTGTCAAATTGTAAGAGTAAATTACACTAAAAAATAAATTTAAACATAGATATATTTATCATAGCATCATTTAATGCTATACTGATCTGACTAGTATCCAAATTGTGTAGAGATAAAATAGGGTTAGTGTCAAAGTCAATCATCTCATCTTAAGGCATAGTGGTAAATCGATATCATCATACTATGGGGGCCTCAGTAGGGGGTGTTGTAGGAGGTGTTGTATTGTCTTGAGTAGGTGGGGGCTAATGTAGGCATGTGTTTAGGAGTAGGTTCTATAGAAGGTGTAGGAATATCCTCATGTCTCTATGAACCCTATGACCTTGTAGTGTGTGAGAGAATATGGTTGATGTATCCACCAATATCACTAAGAGGAATCCCTGTGACTATTGATAATGTCTGATATGAACTAAGTCAGTTGCTAAATAGAATTTCATACAATGCAATACATCCACATTTGATATAGTAGAAGCCTCTAGTGGAGAAGGTATGTATGCTATCCCATATGCATCATCAAATCCTATGCTAAAGGATGTGGTTGTCAAAATGGTACCACAAGATTGTAACATATATATGCCACATCAATTAGAAGGCATCTCCTACAACTGCGTAGCAATTGTAGAAATGCTAGAATAGATTTGAGTCCTAATTGTATCATCTAGAATAGTCATATGGTCTATAACAACCATGTGTAGAGCTCTCAAAATTTATAATGTTTTGGTCCCACTAGTTCCCATTTATTAATGGGAGATGGGGTGTTTGCAAGTCTAAATCTATCTGATAGTCTATCGATACCATGCCCAAGATGACCTAGAAAATTTGTATAATTTATGTCATACTATAAATAAAATTTTGAAAACAATTATTTGTAGAAATAGAGAGGAAACTCATCCTTTTGTGGCCATCTGGGATGTGTAGCTAACTAGCAAGGATATATAAATCATACAACAAGCTCATCTGTACACTTCATAGCTGGATAATCTATAACCTTAGCTTGTTTGTATAAAATGGAAACATGATCTTCATCATAGAGGTGCAAACCCCTGTATCAATATGTTTATACTTCATAGTGCTAGTGACACTACAAGAAAGAGAAGAATAAAGTCTCATTACTAATATCATCATATGGGTTGTATAAATCATACAACACAACTCATCTCTCATAGAAGTAATCTTATCCCTATTAGGGAGGATGGTAGAAGTAAAAATTGTAGAATCTGGGAACTTGATAGCACAAGATAGCCCAGCAACCATATCGATAAATATTTTCTATATTTCCCTAGTACAAAATGTCAATCTATGTGTTGTACTAGACTCAGAATTATGACCCCCTCCCTAGAAACTACCCCCTGTTGAGGATTTGGTGCACCCCCAATACCAAATGACATAATGTATGATATGTAAATATGATATGTCTATAAATAAAGAGCTAAGATACAAGTATATATGATAAAGATCTAGATCTCCACATGTGAATATATACATAAACATACTTGTGTAAATAAAAATAATTGAAAGTTAAATTTAATTTAAAACACATATATGTACAACATTATGAATATGCACTATTCAATCATATGTATTTAAGTTGAACAACTAAAAAATATAGACCATTTTATTTAACACACATGTTATTTATCAACAATATATAGCTCATGTATGTGAACAAAATGTATGTAGATGTAGATGTAGATGTACATAAGCTTTCTAACAAGTTTAGCTATCTAGGTTTGAACATGTTTCCTAAGTTTAATGTAGATGTACCTATTTTAATACGTACCTTTTGAAATTGGTTAATTTTTTGTTCCAAGTTTGAACAACTAAGTTATTCTAGTTTAGTTCTACCTAACATTTGACTACATGTTAGTTCTATATCTTAAATGTTTGATATGTTAAAATATAGGTTTACTATGTTAATATTTTCTAAAATGCAATTAACTAATATTAATCTACATTAACTAAGTCTAATCTATGACTATAATAAACTAATATTAAATTTAACTACATAGTTATCTACATTTAATATATGTTTATGATTAACAAGATATTTAATTACAATACTATAGTTATCTAGATATTAAATCTATACCTATGGTTAATTAAATTAAAGTTAACTCTAGATATAATTTTCTAATTTACATACTTTGAACTCTATCTAAAATATGATTTAACTATGTATAAAAAATTAACTAATGTAAATAACTAACTAATAAAATACAATTAATTTAACTAATACTTGTTGGAAATGTAATAACAAACAAGTGACTAAGAGGGGAGGGGGGAAGGGGTGAATCAAGAACCAATTATACTTTTGACACTTGGATTACTTCATCGTTACTTCTTTACATTATTTATTCCACTTCAATGCATGAACATAAAGCAATGAAGAATTCAACAACATAACACTTTGACACAAGACATGGTAACCCAGAAACCCTCCAAGTAGAAGGAAAAATTAGGATGGGGAGTACACACACAATGCTTCACTACTACACTAAGAAATTTGGCCTATTAGGCTTACAATTGATCACTTTTGGTGATCTACTTTGTTAGGAGTATGAAGGATTGTTAGGTCAACCTTGTGAAAGGATTTTACAATACAATGAAGTATCTACTCTATTAAGAGATTTAGTGAAAGACTATTAGGTCCACATGGTTAGAGGATTTGACTAATGCACCTATTAGGATGAATCAGCAAGATGATCTCTACTTTACAACTTGATTTTTTGAATTAGATCCTTTGAATAATATGATCACCTAACTATGATGGACCAGTCTCTGCTCTACCCTTTATACTACCTTATAGTTTGATTACATAATCTGCTTCATATTCACTCCTTGACTTTACATATGTCTCATATTACACTTCTTTCATATCTCACAGACTTAGACAAATGAACTTGTCTTCCTTATATACCATTCAGACAATAACTCTATATTGAGTTGGCTCCCACAATAAATATTTTCTAATGAATCAAATTATACCTTTAGGTTGGCCAAAATATTGATGCTTGGTCAATTTAGTGAATTTGAACTTCTACTAACACTAGGGAAATATAGTGAGCTTGGGTGACATTATTACTCAGTTAGCAGTAGATGCTCAAATGACACTGTGGCACTCAGGTGATATATGAGCTTAGTTCACATAGTGGACTCGGTTCCCTCTATGGACTTAGTTCACACATGAAACTTGTTTATTGTTGATGATATTGAATAACTCAATTTATATAGTGAGCTTTGTTAACAAATTTTACCTTCATTTTCTCCATTTACACTAAAATCTACTCCCTGATGGAAGACTTAGTTGCAATAATAATTGACCATCCTAGATAGCTTAAGTTTTTCACTAATTGACAATATGTCTTTCCATAGTCTCAATAATCACCTCCTTTGGCATTAGTGACAAAAAACTTATCTTGAGTAGTTCTATCACCAATAACAAAATGTCTTGACCAAAATAATTTCTCTCAAAATCCTCATCTGTGTGTGCTTGGTTTAGTAACTCTTTTTGAACTAGAAACTATAGCTCTGTTACAACTTATCTAGATTTTGGATTTTTCAAAATTATTTTTGTTTGACTGATCATCTAATCTGTATCATATACATACTCCACTATACATTTCTTTGTATACATCTTTCCCCCTTGATTATATACATACTATGTTTTCCTCTTTGTTTTTTTTACAAATCTAAAAAATATATACCTACAAAGTAATACCAGGGTAAAAGTAAAAAGTTGTGTCACCTTTTAGGCTAACTTATTAGAACAACTGAATTTGAGTATTTCTATCTAAAAATCTATTTTGTTTAACATATGATCTAGATAAATTCATTCTAGCTAAGTTATACATGGTCTCACACTTTTCCAATTGGAAATGTCTATTAAATGCAAGTTTTATACTAGTTTGTATCCAATTACTCAAGAAATAAAATTATTTTAGAAAAGTGACATTTCAATAACTCTAACTATTTTTTATGATATATTTTTAATAATTTATAAACACCATTTTATAGTGCTCAGAGTCAAGAATATTCTCATATAGACTTTGTAGTGTTTTATTTAGATATAGTATATTGTAATTAAAAAATTATACAACCACATACTTTAACACTTAAAAAGATGTCAGTTTTGAGAAAGAAAAAAATATACAATCATATGAAAAAAATCTAAAAATTATATGACACTCTAGAGGAGAGATTCCCCTTCTAGAATGTACAATTTTTCTCCTGATTAGAATACATTTCTTTTTAAAAATGTGGTGGGAGATGAAAACTATCGATTTTAGGTGAGTTGAGATTTCATTCCTTATAAAAGAGAAAATATAGGTCTAAAGCTGATTTTTATTATTGATTGTTCTAGATATATATGTTATCTATAACAGTGTTTGAGATTAAAGGGAAATAATTTTATTTCCATATATTTTTGTGGTGGGAACTAGACCCCTAATTTTTAATGTTTTTTAGCACCTAAAAAATTATCTCTACAAATTAGGAAAATATATCAATTCTTATTCCAGATAATTATTAAAAATTATAATCATAAACTTAATTGATTTATACACATTTCATTAGTTTACTTCATTTCCAAATTCAAAATAATAATACCAATTTTATGTCATTGAAGATGAACAATTATACTTTTGTTAGCCTTTTCCTTTACAAAGGGGTGACATAGGTTTGTGCTTTTATCGACCAAAATATGTGAGGAAATAATTGTGCACTTTCAAAATTAAACACATAGTTTTATCCCAATTTTCCTATAGTACCTTCAAGATTAGTAGACAGTTCTACTTGATCATTAACAATTTTCTTTGCTACATTCTCCAAAACATTTTTTGCAAATTTTCTTTCTACCATTTCCAAAAAAATTTCTTGGACATCTATATCCTTATTGAATTTATATACAATATCTACTAATTTCTCAATAACAGGGGCCTCATTATTTACCTTAATTCATAATACATCTAAAAAATGTCCTTGATGTCTTCAAGAACTTTTCCTCTGTCTCTTTCTTCTCTCAATTTCCTCTATTCTTCTCGTTTCCTCCATAGATCACTGATAGGGAGTGAGATTGGATTGATCCCAATTTGGAATCACAATCTCATCATCAATGTATACCTCATCATATATATTTTCCTTTTCCCTACTTTTGTCTCTGGGAGAGACTATGATTGCTTTATCTTTTTCCTCGTCCTTCTTCTCCTCTCCACTTATTTGGCTCTTATTCTCTTATTTTCCTTCTTTGTCAACCATGTGTTCATCCATTTATTTTTTCTTTGTTAAAGTTGTCCCAAAGTTAGATTGAGTTTGTAACTAAGTTCCTACTTGGGTGGATGGAAGACTTTGTTTCATTTGCTTTGATTTTTCTACACTGAATGTAGAAATGGCTTAGCTCAGAGTGGAGGGTAGAGATGCAATCACAACAACTACCATTATCTCTATGTCAGACTCTTCTATATTTTGTATCTCTTGTTCTTCATCCTTCTTTTATTTTTCCTTCTTCCTCAAAAATGGTTTTCCACAAATTTATTGTGGACTGCACAAAATCTTCAATATTATTTGTCAAAATTTGGAATTCCTTGAATCTTAGAGCTTGTTTGTTCTCATGCTTTCTCAAGGCCTCCTTGATTTGTGTATTTGAGAGGTTGGGCATAATACTCTTCAACATTTTGTCTCTAACATCCCTTTCTGATTTCATAGGATTTGTCCATCTTTGTGTGACTACGTTTAATAGGATATTAGGAACTTGGTATTTTAACTCATTTGGATCATATTTCCATTTGGTGAATTTCTCCCCAGATCATCCTCTATTTTTTTTTTATCTAATCTTCCTCTAGACTCATACTTGATGTATTTAAAACTTGTCATGCCACTTCCTTCTCTCGGTCTCTTCACTTATTACTCAAAGGATAGTGGGGGCTTCTTTAGTTGGATGATAGGTGTATCCATCTTAGGTTCCCTTGTAATCACTTTTCCTTTCTTCTTATAAGGTTCTTGTTCTTTTTCTTCCTCTACTTCTTCATGTTCTTCTTTCTCTTCATCTTCACCTTTACCCTCATCGAAGATGAGAGGGTCACCTTTCAATTTCTTCTTTAGGGTTTCTATCCTCTTCTTTTCAAGACTTGAGGAATCAAGCTATCTCTAGAGATATCCTAGTCTTGGCTTCATTATAGGTACTAAGATATGTTGCCTGGGGTCTATAGGCTCATTCAGAAGAGCCTCTATGATATTCCTTGTATCATCTATATTTACTTCATATCCCAAGGGTTTTACCCATGTAGTCCTAGGAATGATTGCATGAATGTGACTATTATCACAATCAACCAAGAATCAAATATCTTGAGCATATTGCTCAACCAACTGCTGAAATATCCTATACTTGTTCTACATTTTCTCTTTGAAGTTCTCAAATTATGCATATATGATCCCATCAAAATTTTCTCCCAACTCTTGTAACTTTTGATGGAAAGAATTTTTGACCATAGAAAAATAAGAAAACAATGAGATATCCAAAATAACATATGTTCTTCCTTGATGCCTAGATGATATCCATTTTTTTCTTAGCTGACTGAGCTACAACTCAAAAAGTTTAAAAGATACATTATTATTTACCACCATGTAGGTAAAGTGAACTGCTTCATAGGGAACACTATTTTGTCTACTTGAGTTGATCTTATGGGCAATGACATGAATATTGAATTTGATTTCCTTGTCAGTTACATTATTTATAAATGTAAGAGAGTAAATAAGAGGAGAGGGGTGAATCAACCACCAAAAATACAAATCCTTGTCCCTTAGATGTCAATACAAACTTCTATTGAACATGTAATACTAAATAGCTCAGTTAACACTAAGATTATTATTGATGTTGGGTTACCAAAGCAATCTTAAGATTTATTAAACTATTTTATCCTTTACTAACTTTGTTGTACAAACATAAAGTATAATAAAACAACATGTAGATAAAGACACCAAGATTTAATGTTGAAACCCAATTTGGAAAATATCACCTTGCAACTAGTCACAATAATTTTCACTCTTGTGAAGTGAGCCCTATTAGGAGCCAACCCTACTAAAGGTTACAAAACATACTGTTAAGTATGACCCTGTTAGAGGATTTAGATCATCGTGTTAGGAGTATGATGGTTAGAGGTCTTCAAACATGTCAATCTTAAAATGTTACCTTTTTAGAGGATTTACAAAATGACCATTAAGTCCACTCTATTAAGATATTTATGTACTACAATGGTTACAAAACAACAAAAAATTGACCTAATTTATGAAGTAGCTTTCTTTGTAGAATCATATCTTTGTTTTGGCTCCTACACAAGTATGGCAGTGTTACAATAAGTCTCTTGCAAAAATATCTATATACAAAATCTCACCATTTACAACAACAGAAAATGGGAAGTAAATCCTCTTTCATTTTACAACATCACAACAATGGAAACTTAATATCATATCACATTTTGAGATGGCATGGAAGAGTTTAATCTCCTCACAAACACTTGGTTTTTCAACATTTCCCAAGGGTGAAAACCTAATCCTCTTCAAATGGTTCTATACTTTCAAAACCTGCAAAACAACACAAAACTTGGAACCATGGAGGCTCACCTACCATCCTAGGCTTCTATGAAGCTAGCCATCAAGCAGGGGAAACAAGATTCAAACTGGGTTTCATTCCAATATTACAAATGCATAAACATCACATTACAAAACTTGAACAATCCCATCCCAAGGGTATTTCACAATGGTCCACCAATGGAACCTTGAGCATAGGGTGAAGGCGTGCTTTAAAATAGGAGACTTTCCATATCATACCATATCTATAATAAACAATATTTCATGCCCTTTCAGGGATTTTCACAAATCAACAAATTCCATGCCCTTTCAGGGCATCCACAAACATCCTCCAAACATACTACCAATAGCTATAGCTTCCTTGAATCCCATACTCCATTAACTTCCTTTCTACACCATTTTTCCCTTATCATCCCCAAAGCAAGATATGAATGAATATGACATACAATGGAGCCCATGCTTGATGGTTCTCAACTATATTTCAACCCCAACTAGGCCCTTCACCCTGGACTTCTCTTCCCTTCCTAAAGGGTGAGTGAATCCCTCACACCCATAACAATATTTGACACTCAAATCAAAATAAGGAGATCAAGAAAGAAAATCAAGAAATTTCATGAAACACAATGCACAATCACACCACTGCAACACAATAAAAAGATTCGCAATAACAATACATGATCCCATAACAACACTCTGTGCTCACAGATTCATTATGTAATGCTAAAAGAGAAATGGTCATGGTTTGAACACCAACCTTGGTCCAAGCTAATGGCAATGCTAGTTGATGAAGAGCTCCCTTAGCCTCCCTCCAAAAAACCCTAACTATCTCTAAACTTAGAGAGTGGGTGAAGACCCCACTAGTTTTTCCAAGACTCTATAAAAAGGCTTTCCCCCTAACTATTTTGGAAAAAACACCAAGCCACTTCCTCTTACAAACGTGTCTCCCGCTAAGTTGCTATATTTGACTTAGTGGAAACATGGAAAAGAGCTCATGTGACAACTCCATTTTCGAATTGATGGAAGATGGCATTGGTAAAGGGGCCCCCTAGGCTGTCTAGGCACTATCATGGTCAAAATTAGGTCCCTAACATGTTACACTATCATATGGGTAGCTCATTTTTACATGAAAAACACTTTGGCACCACATAATGACCGGGCTCAAAACCCTAGCCAAGTCCATTTTTGAATTCCCTTTGATTGTGACCCATCCTACCCCTTGTCAAGTGGGTTTACTTACTCATTAGCAAGGTAATTAGTTTTAGGGTAAAATACCACCATGACCAAAACCCTAAATGACATGTCATTATACACAAAATTCACAAGTGTCAAGTGACACATAAAAGCACATTCCATGTCATCATGACATGTTCCTAATGCATCTTTATGATTAAAAATTTCACACACAAACAAGCTCACATTTACGAAATAAAATACATCATAACGAGGCTTTTGAATCTTCCAAAGATTTTCCTTGGTTAAATTGTATTCACATAGGTTTGGAACTTGTTTCCTCCAAAAATTTCCATGGTTCCACTTCCTACACACTAAACTCGAGCATCACTAGTCAATGGAGGTCATATAAAATAGATATATCATAAATCCATATAATTTAAAATGTTACGTAATCCATATTAACATAATTCAATTAAATTTCCTTTCCTAATCATTTCAAATAAATCATTCAAAATGTTAAAATATCAAAATCTGCATATCATAAATCATCATAATCAAATTAACATTTATCTACATATCACATTAAATCATAATCATCATAATCAAATTAACATTTCACATCACATCATAATCTAATTTTATCCTATCATATAGTTGCATCCATATGTGTTTAATCATTCCCATTCCCAATATCAGGTTCTTAGTGCATATCATAGATGCAAAACACTGTTGTAATATCAAAATCAATAGATAGAAAAAGCCATTGTCTATCTAAGTCTTGAATAAGTGTCAAAATATCAAGGTCCTAAATATCAAAATGTAAGAATGTCTATGCTATGAAAGGTCAGGTGAGGCCTCGCATAGATCATTTAGAGAAAAATATTGAGAATCAACATCTAATCTTCAAGGAAACCTTCAAAATAAGAACTTTCCTAGCACACTTTAAAGTTGACAGAATGTAAACCAAATCCTCTCTTATCTTCAATTTCCTATATGGATGGTAGCACATGTTCATCATGAAAACATGAGATGGGAGGTAAGAGTGAATCTACTAGCAAGCTAGAGCAGTACTAGGATAGGTGATCTCCTTGAAAATTCGGATGCTTCACCTTTGTGAGTATCACCTTCATCTAATGAGTTCTAAGTATTCCATTCATTCTCATTAGGGATGAGTTTGTGTGAACCATTTCTCATGAAACATGGGTCAATAAATTTGACTTTTAAAACCACACATTGAATCCTTATAACAATATCATAATTTGACTAGCTATGTAAAAACATTTCCTACTTTTCTATTTGCAATTTTATTTTTCATTTTCCAAAAAAAGTGAGTAATATTTGCAAAAAAAAGTTTAAATATAAAGGTGTTTGCACAAAATTTCATTTATTTATTGAAAATTGTTTATTATTTACAAACTCTTGTAAAATCTGATATAAAAAATAAAAGGTCATAAGTACCTTGTCGTTTCATATTTACATCATAAAAAAATTCTTCTTTTATACAAATTATCAATTTATCTATTTGAAAATAGATACATATAAATTAATTATAATCATTACAAAAATTAATTAAAAATATATTTATTTGCACAACTTTCAAACAACAATCATTAGATTTCCACACTCCATAGTAATATAGATCACAAATTTCTAAATTTATCTATATATTCTTCTCTCTTATCAAGATTTTTAAACCATACCCTATATCATCAAAATACAAAGCTTGAAAATAAAATTAAAGTTTCCTAATTATTCATGATAACAATAATGAGCTCCTTGATCATGTTTAAACCACATTATACTCTAAATTTCCTTATATATATTGAATTTGTAAATATGCTCGTGCTAATAATATGGAATAAGAAACTATATCTCTCATAAACAAGCAACTCAAGGATGCTTATATCAGTGGACCATTATAACAAAGAATATGTAAAGGAGCAGGATAATGTTTAATGAACAACCACCTTAATACATATACAAGTACTTAGTCAAGCAACATAAAAACATACAAAGTAAGAAATATGTATATAGTAAGCTGATGTGTTAACCTAATCATCCAATTTTGAGCCACAAGCTTAAAAAATGAAGGGGTTATTTCATCCTTGTAGTTTATACACCCAAAATTATGAAAATAGGCCAGTTTCCTAACATGCTTTTAATTGAAGAAACAAGGAAAAAAAATGTCATAGATCTTTCTTCAAAATATTGGAGGTGTCCCACTCCTCTACAATTTGATTAGTGTGCAATCTTTAAAATGAATGCCAGCCAATGATTCAAGTTGCAGCTGCAAACAATGGTAATCATCAAAAACCATTAAAACCCAAATGAATAATTTAAAAAATGATCAAATAGGTAAATTTTGAAAGAAAAAAAATAGTGATTAAAATAGGGGAAATTTTTTAAGAATTGAGTAACCTTTAAGATGCCTCCAAAACCTAATCCATGATGTTGGCCACAGCTGTTTTGGAGTCCCTAAAAAATTGAAGGCTATTAATTAAGCTCTTTCTCATCATAGCCACCACCGGACTTTCCTCCATTATCCCAAAATTAGGACCTCCTATTCTTTGAGAATCTAAGCCTCTACATCTCTATCCACCAATTTCTTGTAGACAAACTAGAGATGCAAAGGAATCCCATCTCCCATCCTCAAAATGACCACTTTCCAATATTCCATGACACTCGTCTACATTTAATATGCCTCTTCCACTTACTCATCTAGCATTTCTATGATATGACCCACATCAACTACCCCAGACTCGTTTTGTTTGCGAAATTTCCCTTATAAGAAGGTGCAACCTATCCATGAACTAGCTTTTTGACTGTATGAGCTAGCCATAAGTTTCCATTTATGCAAGATTGAGCATGAAATTGATCCTCTTCTCCATCTCAAGCATTTATTTCATGTGTCCAATGCATTCTTGTCTCTTCTCTACAACTAGCCCTTGCAATGGCTCGATTTTGGGTTGCACAGAGGTTTCAGATTTTGAACGATACTTTATATGATCTTAAATGATGCAGCTTCCACTACATCTTTACAGTATTACTATTTTGAAGTGCATTTTACATAGGCATGATCCATTTTAGTTAGAAATTTATAGTTCCTAGTACTTATGTAACTACTAGAACATGAAAGCTATCTAAATTTGATGTTAGACTAAAGTTTGGTGTTGAGGATTTGGACTACAAAAGATTCTTTCTTTTGGTGGCGGTGTCTATGCAGCAGATTAATTAATTTTAAAACCATAAAACCAATGATTTTAAAATTAATTTAAGCTAAGAGGTTTATATGTGGGAGGTTTAAGGAAATTTGTGAGAGCACTTTCTTAGGGAAAATTTGTCAGCTTCTATTGCTAAAATTTATTTAACTATTTTCCAATTATATTTTGTTCTAGTTATTCCCCTTTGACCTACAACTTAAATTATAGAAATAATTTTTTCTTTCTATTTTCGTTAGATTTTTTTTATCGCATCTAGTTTGTTCCTCCCCTATGCTTAGCCTTTTTACTTTTTCATGTATTTAGTTACAATTCAAGGTGAGGTTTCTTATATGTCGTGCTTGAAAATGAACTACATTTTTTTGCATTTAAAGTTTGTGCAAAATGATATTAGATCAGCATTTTTTAAGGCGTTATAATTTTTTGATAAGTAGTTATCTAATCTATGAAAGTGATACATTATCTCCTTATGCATTTCAATTGTCTGAATGTTTGTACACTGAAATGTATATATTCCTTATTGTCTATTTGTTTGCTGAATTTTTATATATATTGAGTCGCATATTTTTGGAGTTTAAAAACTTTAATGAATGTGTGGATTTATAGTATTTCAATTGAAAAACATGGCATTTGACTGTGAATGCTACAAGTCTTCTCTTGGGTATGTTTCCATGTGAGGGATACACTCTCATGGAGGATAATGGTGATATAAAATTGGGTTGGAAGGAGCTTTCTCTCTTCAGTGCCTCTTCTTGGAGACTCATTCCCCATCATGCACTCATATAATACAATGGTAACTTAACTCTCTTTATTGCTTAGATCATAACAAGCTCTGTTTTCTTTCTACAATAGCTTCATTCTTCTTTACTTATGTTTGAAACACGACAAGTTTTTAGTTAGGTTTAGTATTTTTTTAATGCTTCATAGATAGGAGACATGTATAGCAGAAATATCATTGTAATTACAAATAAAATGCTTATAGACTTATCATTTATATACATTTCTTCTCTCTCTCACTTGCAAGAGTGCACCTCATCAAGATGTCAAATCATTGTACATAACAAAATGGAGACAGATTTTGTTGCAATTATCTGATTCTTAAATCTGTAATGAAGTCATAATTTTTTCTCTTTCTTGTTTCTTTCAAGGGCTATAGCGGACACTTTGTACATATATAATAAACCATAAATATTATACTAGAGCATGGTGATCTTTACCACTTTGAACAATGTCTATTGCAATCAATTTCTTATTTACAATTGCTTGTATCCACCAACATTAATCATAAGTGCACCCTATAAAATAATTTTTCTACAAATACATATTTATCAACCCATAATACTCTTTCTTATTTCTATATTTATTACCCAATGCTATACAGATAAATAAAATCCACATCATTGTAATGGATCTAGAATATGGCTTTCAAAAGAGATGTTATGAATAGTTATAAATAACATCCACATCTTTAATTGCTTTATTAGCTTCATCTAAATTTATTTCTAGATAGATGTCTTCAATTCTTTCTTTAGTATAGAGATTGTCATTTATTTGTATTGTAAGATCTTTTCTTCTTTTCAATGATTGAGAAAGTTGCTCCTTTTTTTTCTTTAGTTGCCTAATAGCCAATTCCAAATCCAACTTTTCATTGTCAATAGCCTTGTCTAGTCTATATAAATCCATTGCCTTTGATCTTTGCTCAAGCTGTTAAACTTCTTCTCTAAGAACCACAAAAGCTCTGATACCAATTGTTGGAAATATAAGATATACTAGATTACTGAGAGGGCTGGGGTGAATTGGGAACCAAGAAAATTTTAATCTTATTTCATCAATTAATCCTTCATATATATTATGATTTAATTGCATGCATGAAAGACTGAAAATAGTAAAACATTCATAACACTTTGACACAAGATATGGTGACCTAGAAACCTTCCAAATAGAAAGTAAAATTGGGGCGGGATGATACCCACAAGCTTTAGTACTATATTATAAAGTTGGTTGGTTAAGGCTTAAAATTGATCACTTCTAATGATCTTCACTATTAGGATCAATAAGGACTACCAGGTCTAGTTTGTTAAAGGATTTACTAAAACATACAATGAAGTATGCACTCGGTAAAGAGTCTTGTAAAAGACTGTTAAGTCTACTAGGTTAAAGGATTTAGCTGATACACATGTTAGGATGCACCAATGGCTAATCTCTGATATTCAACTCTGATTTACTAGTTGAGATTCCTCTAAAATGTGAAGATCATCTTGTTGTGATACATAAATCTTTGCTACTCCTTTTACTTCTTGTAGCCTTTTCACTTTGCACTTTTGCTCTTTATATTCACATCATTTTTATTTCCTATATACTTGGATGTGATATAATATATTACTTATATATCAATCCAAGATACAATATATCAAAGTTAGCTACAACATAAATTTCCAATAAGATCACAAAGTTGGTTGAACTGGTGGCACTCGAGTTTTGAAGAGAAACTCAGTGAGGTTCTGATACTTGGCAACCATTGTCAACACTCAGTATCATCATGCACTCAATAGATGTAGAATATCAGTTCATACTAATCACTTCAAAGTAGTCTGAACTCAGTCAGCACTAGTGACTCGGTGAACACTGTGGAACTCGACATATAAACTAAATCACTTGGCTGATGCTCCTTGGCTCGATTAGCACTATATTCACATTACTGAAATTGCAAGCTCAATAGACACTGGAGACCATGGTTGACTATGTACAACTTGGTAACAACTGTGAAGCTCAGTTTGCACTGTCACTTATCAACTTGGTAGATACTACATGGTGTGAAATGAATACTAATTTCGAAACTCAGTAGCAACTATAGAACTCGGTAATAACTATATTTCTTGGTAGTAACTATAGCACTTGATTAACACTACAAACTGAAAGATAAGCTCGGTCACAGGTTGAACAATTGACTAAGTATGAGTCACTAATAAACAAACTTGACCTTAATGTCAACAATATGAAGGAGATACTAAAGAAGTTTGGAATGGAAGATTCAAGACTAGTTGGAACACCTATTTCTATTGGAAATAAGCTTTCCAAAAATGATGATTCCAAGAAGGTAAATTAGGCCACATACAGATTAATGATTGGAAAATTACAATATGTAGTACACACAAGGCTTGATATTGCATTAGGAGTTGGTATGGTGGCGAGATTCTTAGAAAATCCTAAAGAAAATCACATAATGGCAATCAAGAGATTCATGCGGTATCTAAAAGGTACTAAAGAATATGGTTTATGGTACAAAAAGGAAGGCAATTTTGATTTGAAAGCATTCTCAAATGTTGATTGGACAGGAAGTGTTGATAACAGAAAGAGCACTAGTGGTGGAGCATTCTTTCTTGGTAAAAGACACTCTTGGACAAGCAAGAAGCATAATTGTATTTCTTAGTCGACAAAAAAGGTAGAATATGTGGCAGCAACAATTAATTGTTCAAATTTTGTTTGGTTCAAGCAACTGTTGATAGGTATGAAGATAGAACTCAAGGATCTAGTCGTTATATTCTGTGATAACACGAGTGCAATTAATATATCAAAGAATCCTATGATGCATACCAAAACCAAGCACATTGCTATAAAATATCATTTTTTGAGAGAATTGGTATAGGATAAAGAAGTAAGATTGGAATACATGAATACTAAAGAAAAAATTGCAGACATATTCACTAAACCATTACCTAAGGATGCATTTATGTATCTAAGAGGCAAGTTAGGGGTCATTCCCCTATCTGAAGCTAATTGAATGAAGTTTAGTGATGCATCAGCTAGAGCATGTTGAAGATTAGACACTTGATGCAGCATTGCAAAGAGCTCATTGCATATGAATCAATACATAAGCTACATTGATATTCACTTAATATTGTCTTTGGCATGAGATGTGAAAGAGGGAGAAGTTTATTGTCATATTTCATAGAAATTTTCAAGAGATGTCAGAGAAGGTAAACTTGATCTAAAGTTTTGTTATCAAAAGATGTTGTAGACAGAGTTTTGTTAACAGAGGGAGAAACTGAAGGTAGAAGGAATTCACACTGATAGAGGGAGTTCTCATGGATGAGAATCAGAATGAAACTAAGGATATTTTCCCTTACTTTATTCTTGCTCTAAAATTTCATTGTATTATGATATGTTGTGTTGTCATCAATGCCAAAGAGGGAGATTGTTCGAAAAAATTAATTAATTGTGCATTGTCTTTGATGTTACACAAAATGTCATATCATTGCCAGTCAATGTATTCCAAGCTCACTCAAGCATTGAAGATAGTTTCATGTGTCTGTCGAGCATTCCAGAGTTTTCCTAGTTCAGAAGATAGTGTTTACCAAGTTCACTTGGGCAACAAAGAAAATTTTGCAGAAATTGAGTGTTAACCAAGCTCACTCAGTTAATGAAAGAAATATTGGATGGAACCAGTGTTAACTAAGCTCACTTGGTTACCAAAGGAACTTTGTGTATGTGTAGTGTTAACCAATTTCACTTGGTTAACACAAGAAAAATTTTGTTGTGTTAGTGTTCACAGAGCAGGGTCGGCTAATGAACGATTTTCTAATTTTGACATATTAAGTTCAATTGATTTGTTTGTTGGTTCTAGTCAATTAAGAAGATGAATATTAAGTATTCTAAGTTGTATTCAAACTGACTTGACATTGAGTAAGATATAAATATAAGGTCAAGTTGAGTATTGAATGTGTGGAACAATAGAAGATTTGATGATGCTTAGAGGAAGCGAATAAGAAGGATACATTGAATATCCTTGTTGAGATGCAAAGATACATTCGACCAAGAAGGATCAAGTATACAAGCCAAAATTGAGATCTGTAATCAGCAATTTATTTGCATTAGAAATCAAGTCATCTCATTGTTACTTTCTAACCATTGTAACAGTGATCTAAATCTCTTAACAGAGTTGGCTTAACAACTATTTGTAAATTGTCTACAAGGTGGCATTTCTAGATTGAATTGTCTAAAGACCTCTAACTAGGCCACTCCTAATAGGGTGATTAAATCCTCTAATAGGGTCACACCTAATAGTATATTTTGTAACCTTTAACAGGGTTGGCTCCTAATAGGGCTCACTCTAGAAGAGTGAAAATCAGAAACTAGTTACAATTGGTGGTTTTTCCCAAATTGGGTTTCCACGTTAAATTTTGGTGTCAACTATGTTCATGCTATTTTTTTCATTTTTTTGCAACTAAGTTAAAGTAAGATTAATCACAGATTATATTTGAAAGTTTTCATGTTAAGAATTTTTCGAGTTACAGTATTTTTTAGTGTAAATTGAGTGCATGTGTGTTTGTGGAGTTACAATAGAATATAGTTTAATTAGAGCTTTTATTTGTATTGACATTTAAGGGATCTAGGATTGTTTTTTTAGTACCTGACTCACTCATCCCCTCTCAATTACTCCTCTTATATTTCCAACATTATGCACCTCTTGGTGGTGTCCTTACCTTGGAGTCTGGTCGAGAGGGTATGCAAAGTGTCACAGTTGTAGGGCTCTTGGATGTGCAAAGGTACGGCTATAGACAGAGGTGAGAGAAAAGTGAGGGAAGGTGTGGGAGGTTGAAATTTATTTATAGACCTCAATACACATGTGCACCTCGAGGGGGTGTGCAAGTGTGCACCTTACTTAGAGATGAACATCTCCCACCTCAAAATTGATTTTTAGCCTCCTACTCTTATTCGACAGTGCCTAATTGAAGGTTAAGTACTTGACCTAGACCCAAGGGAGGGTACTAAATGATCAAGGTTTTGGACTAGATGCATCATAGATAATTTTGAAACTAGGGGGTCCCCATTTTGAGTCAAAAAATGGGGCATGTGTTATGAGACCACAATAGGTTCAAGTCTTAATAAGCACATAAAGCCCTCTTGATGAGCTTCTACCACTTAACATGGGTGAAATGGACCTCTAAAATCTTCTTATCCCCAACTCTATTAATTTTGATGAGTTCGACCCCTTACACTTCCTTAAACTCAAACTAGATATGAAAAACCTAGTTAGGAGGCCTATTTCCTATTAGGTCTATCCACTCTATTTTTGGGAACTATCTCCATTTTTATCCACATGACCACAGAAACTAATGTCCTTTTTAGACACCCTTTTGGTATTTCTTTTAGTCTCAAAAATATCAATTTCTAACTCTCCCAAAAGATTACCAAATGCTCATAGGGCTAGTTTGAGGATTAGGCCTAATTAGGAAAAATTTCCAAAGACCAAACACATAAATACAAACACCAAATCCACCATTAGATAAACCATAACCATTCCACACTTTCAACTATAACTAATTTTCCATATAGTAATAACTTGTACACAATAAGATGCACAGCTAGGGCATCATTTTTCTTGCAAATGCCCTAACATTCCTATAAAAAACCACTTTCATCATATGTTTCACTCTTATATATTTGATTCCATACAAGGGCATATATTTCCTAGGGTGTGAATTCAAAATAGAGACATTTCTTAATGAAACCCTTAGGTTATATTGTTTGATCAATCCAGTAAACAAAATAAATTTGTAACTTCCTTCAAACTATTCAAAATGAATTCAATCCAAGTTTAAATGAGGGATAAAACATTCTAATTTCTAACCATACCCCTTAAGGTATCATCCCAGTCCAAATTTCATACATAATCAAATGGACAAGAAAATCAAAACAACATATTTCTTCCTTCACTTCAAAATCTTCCAACAACATGCCTGATGTATTAAGTGGACATATATGATTTTTTCAGAACTAACCCAACCATATTGAAAAAAAAATTGAATTGGTTAGCCATTGGAGAAAACTTATTTAAAAGATTGAATTGGTTAGCCATTGGAGACAACTTATTTTAAAACTTGTAACTTTTGTGCAAATGTTTCACGACAACATTTTTGACAATTAGCAACTTTGGAAAACTGACAAATCTACTCAAAACCTTACAAATGGTAACATTAGGCCATATTAAATCATTTTAGATCCCCTAGCACCATTACATTGCAATTTTACACTTGGATCAATTTGAAGAAAAGAGTCGTAAATGTTTGTAATAGCCATTTAGGTTCAACAACTTGATGCTTATCTTTCCTATTACATGATTACAAGACATGAACCATGGGTCCTTATAGAGTTAGTTGACACAAATATAGACCATGCCTTACATTTGAATTTATTTATGATCCTAGGTTCTCTTGCACCACATTTTTATGTAAATTTCCTAATTATTAGATCATGACAAAAGGATAATATCACATGTTGTAAAACTCTTCAATCCATAGATATAAAACTTATCACTTGACATATTTTAACAAAATTCTTGAAGATGAATCAAATTCAAATTTGATTGGGGATCCCAATGCCTTATTGCTACCTAACCACAACCACACTTTCATACAATTCCATTGCTAAATAACCCCACAAAACATTATTACATAAATAGAAAAATAATAATGATTTTTTTTCTCACAATTATAAAGTTCATAAAGTTTTATTCTATTATGATGTAGAAGACTCTCTCTTTCCCTTGGCATAATTTATCCCTACACACCATCCACCACATTTATATCCAATATAAGTATAGTTAAATCATAATAGTAATTTAACTTATTTGCTAATTAATATTTATAAATTTAATAATTAATAATTAATTTAGCTAGTGTCACGTGGTAATTCAATATAACCAATAGTTTATTCTTAAGAAATTTGGAACAAAATCATAATTATAATGCACCCATCGATATTCTTAATGAAAGCACTAAGTTATAGGTTATCAATACCCAATAAGCTTAGTTCCTTTGCAAGATCCTTCTCCTAGGACTTATAGTCATGTGGTATAGGTAATACTAAATGTCCTAGATTATTCATGGTGTTATGAATTTCCATAAGAAATCTTTAGACAATATTTTGGATTATTAAGAACAGACCTATTAATAGAATATGCTAAATAATTAAGTTCACTTTTATTACATAGAACATGAGATCTAAATTATTTTTTTCTATTAAAAATATAATTCAATTATTAATGCTAAATAATTATACATATCAATCATTTTCAAGATTTATTTAAATCTCTTAATAACCTCTACCATATATTGGAATTAATATTTCAATCATATATGATCTTAGATTTTATTTCCAATGAAATGCTAACTCATTAGATATAAAACTTGATGTGTAAATCAATAAGAGAATGTTAAATAATTTTCTTTAACATCCTATTATAGTAAGAAAGTATGATTTACATATTCAAAATTGGCCTCCAAGAGAGTTTGAAAAATTATAGTCATGTTTCTTTTCTAGTAATGCTTAGCATGTGGACTTTCTCAATTAATACAAATTGGAGACTTTGACAAATTAAAGATATTAAAATAAGATATATAATAGTAATCGCACCTTTGAGTGTAGTAGGTATGCCAAAGAGAAATTGAAGGTGAAATAGGGGAAATGGTATATTATTTTGCATATATTTGTCCAACTAATAATTCTATTGGCATATTAATTAATGATGCTTCATTACCATTAAGATTTACCTTAAACCTTCTCAAAAATATGAAATCATAATCATAACCATGATAAGAATCATACATAGTTTGTAATCTAGTTTGTCAACACAAATTTGACTCTAGTCATGACAAAAACCTACACCATTATCTTAAATCTAATACTAGTAAAGACCCTAACTCTTGTACTAACCATATCCTAAATATATCCACAATCCTAAGCTTAGTTCTAACTCTAAACAAAATCTTAACCCTAACGTAGTATTAACCATGGTGTAACTTATTACCCTAAACATAATTCTTATACAAAACCTTATTGAGAACTATCATCCCAACTTATTGATGGAGACCTATGATTCTTTGAAATGGAAATAAATATATAATCATCTTTTGCACAAATAATGTTGAACCCATCAAAACATATTCGTAAAAGATGTCACGGTAAAAAAAGCCAAATAGAATTATGTATAATGGAACTACTAACAGTGGTAGTGGCAGGGCCACCTTTAAACATCACACACTAAGGGAAAAATTAAGCTTCAAAAGAATAAGTCAATTTTGACCATTTAACACTTTTAGCCTAGGAATTAAACCATAGTGCGTGATGTAAGCAGAGACTGTAAGTAACTAACATGTCAATAATATAAACATATATAATCTAAAACCTGAAACTCCCCAATGATAATTGTGAAATCTGACAATTTATAGGGTTTCAATTTTCTTGCATGCTCCTTTATGCTGTAAACCATTGATTCCAAGAGTATGATTATCCACTTCAGTGTAGGTAGCTATTAGAATTTCTCATAACATGTAAAACAAGAATTGAGATGAAAAAAGGCATCCAACAATTTTCTTACATTATTGTCATGAAGTGGAAGGAAGGAGGAAAATGTTGTTTTTGGGAAATAATGTATTTAACTATTATTTGATTCAGAAATGTATTTGGGATCTCTAATTTGCATGCGAAAAGTTTCTCAGAAGTTGCTTTCAGCTCATGCAAGTAGACTATAATTTTAAGATTAAAAAGCGAAACAAACCAACTGTGATTTGCACGTGAAAAGTTTCATACAATAGGCACTTATTATGAGGTTGATATAATAAATAACATATCTGTTGTTTACCTGTATGAATTGAAAATGTGTGTCTCTCGAATAGTTTAGAATAAGAGACATTCTCCTTAAAATCATTGTACAATCCTAAATTGCAATTTATATCTTCACACATTCTCTACCATTAGGGGAAAGGACCCAATACTTGAACAAGTACCAATAGTTGTGAATTCAGTTAAAAGGGATGGGGTCAGGTTTGGTATCAATATAGTCTATTGATTGAATAATAAGAGACTAATTTTGATGTATTTAATTATCAATAATTACTTAAGATTAAATCATTATAATTGTTCCTTGTATATATCATTGATTTATACAAATTCATACCAGTTCTAGACAAAAGAATACATTGTATGTTTGATATAAAATAGTATAAAATGGTAGCTTTCATAAGTCAAACTACTCCACACACAATTTAAAGAAACAAGTAATAAATATTACATTTCAAATTGTACAAATTTACAAAATAGATGTCCAACCTCGTGGACAAGACATCAACTCATTACTTGATACCTATGTCATGACTAATGTAGATATGTTCAACTTCCAAGAAGTATACAAATATAAATAAATAAACATCTCTGTGATAGCCCATCCCATCTCTGACAAATCTTCAACCCTCCCCTGACAAATTTTCAACCCAACGTAAGGAATTGGAGTCTTTCACAAGCAATCATGGAGTCTTTAGAAAGCATAGTTGGAGTACCTGCAATCACAATGATGGATATATTTGAGCTCCCCAATCCATCCAAATCTAACAATTAATGGAACACAATTCAAATTTTGCACCCCTAGCAAATCAACAATTAATGTAACACAGTTCAAATTATGCACCCCTAGCAAATCAACAATTAATGTAACACAGTTCAAAACCTTGAGAAACCACAACCAATCAAATTACAGAGTTTCAAAGCCATGGATCAACCATTCAACCATTTTGAGAATTCTTAGAAAAGGGCCCAATTTTGAAAAGAAAGCCACAAATAATAAAAGATTTCCAAATTCAAATTCAAATTGTTGGGAGGGAAAAAATTTTATTTATATGACTTATGGTGAAAGAATTCTTTTACAAATGATTACATAGAACTAAGTTGCTCGAATATCAGAAGGCCTGGTAACATCAGTTTCTCAGGATATCAGAGGGTCCAGGTATTTTATGTTATTTTGTCGATGTATGTTGTTCCAGTCCATAACATATTTCAATTATGTTACAGCCCATTATGCTATTCTGTCAATGTTATGTTGTCACAGTCCATTATGTTATGCTGTTACAACATATTATGTTGTTATAGTCCATCATTATGTTATGCTGTTACAGCCCATTATGTTATGTTGTTACAGTCCATCATTGTGTTATGCTATTACAACTAGTCCATCATTGTGTTATGTTGTTACAACCCGTTATGCTATTACAGCCCATTATGTTATGTTGTTACAACCCATTATGTTGTTACAGTGCATCATTGTGTTAAGCTGTTACAACCCATTATGTTATGTTGTTACAGCCCATCATGTTTCAATTATGTACCAACCATGTACCAACAACACACAACATACAACATTCAAAAAAATAACAACATATTGTACCATTTACATCATAATTCACTACAAAATATGTTCAGTCCATATATTCTTTACATCATATTTAATGATGTATGTTGATATTCATTAAAGATGCTATAGTAAGATCAAAGTCATATGTAATATATGCTATTATTCTTTTCAAATGCTATATGTTGTTATTCTTGTCACATGTTCTAGTAAGATCAAAGGTAAAAAGAACAACGTATATACCAGTTGAGTCATTTGTGTCATGAAGATGTTTATTTCATAATCCATTACAAAAATTTGCTACAGTCCATATAATATATGTTGTCATCATATCCATCATATAATATATGTTGTCATTTACAAGAACGATTGGAAAAATTTACATACAACACTTGTAAAAAATAACAACATACATTTGTAAAAAAATAACAACATACTATACCATCTTTGTCATAATCCACTAAACATACATGATATATAATATAGCCCACATAATGTTTGATATATGATATATTTATGTTGTTATTCTTTTCGTATTCTTTTTAATGTATGTTGTTATTCTTTTCAAATGTTGTAGTAAGATCATTCCAAAATGTCATTCTTTCATATTTAAGGTAAAAGTAATAACATGTTATACCATTTATGCTACAAACTACACTAAAAATACAATCTTCTCCAATGTTTCCATCATCTAATGTATGGTTTTATTCTATTTACGCAGTATGAAAAAAAAGAAGAGAAGAAGCAAAAGAACTGCCAAAAAAATGAGACCTCATTATCCACGAGGTGTTAAATTACATGTTGTTGACTCTGATGATGGGGACAATTCAGCCAAGACAACTCCTGATAACACAAGAAGTGTAGATGGTGTTGCCAAATCCTCTGACCTCCAAAAGAATAAGAAGAAATTCCAAGGAAATCAATGGACGAAAGAGGATATGGAACATGCAATTGAAGATGTTGAAGATAATTACTTTTTAATAAGAGGAGCAGCAAAGAAGTGGGGAATCCCTATTAGTAGCTTATCGTATTGGCTAGCAAGACTGACAACAACAAAAACCAAGGGACCACCAATGATTCTCACCTTGGAAGAAGAGCTAGAAGTTGTTGAGTGGTGTAAATATTTAGCTCAACTTGGTCGTGGATTGGAGGTAATTCAGCTGAAGTCACATGTGGCTCACATATGCCAAACAAGGCCAAATCCATTCAAAAGTGGCTTTCCTAGTAGATCATGGTGGGTTGGATTCCGCAAAAGACATCCAGATTTAACAATAAGGACTGTAGAGGGTCTAGATAGGGATAGAGTAGTGATGCTATGACCAAGTATTGTGGCAGATTTTTATACTAATTTGAAAATGTTGTATGATGCTAACCATTATGAACCAACACATATTTGGAATCGTGATGAAATAGGAATGCAAGTAGGCAAAAACTGTGAGATGAAAGTGATTGCAAAGCTAGGAAGTAGAAGTGTGCCTCAAATCTTATCTAAAAGTAAAGAATGGATTACAGTACTATGTTGTATCAATGCAGTAGGTCATAGCATACCAGGATTTTACCTTTTCAAAGAAAAAAGAAAACTTAGAAATTACATTTCTCACTGTGAAGCTAGAGCTTGTATGGCAGTACAAGCACATGCGTGGATGACAAAAGAATTATTTCTAAATTGGCTACATCATTTTGCTAGGTCTATTCTAGGTGGTGCTTCATCCAAAAATAGGCATCTCTTCATTTTTGATGGACATGGAAGCCATGTTGCCTTTGCCACAATTCAAGAGGCAAGATCTCTTGGCATAGATCTTCTTACATTGTCTGCTCACACTAGTCATCGACTTCAGCCTTTAGATGTAAGTGTATTTTCTCCATTCAAGGCATATTTCAAATCTGAGAGGTCAAAATGGATGTCTAGACATCCACACATAGACATAAGGAGAACATAATTAGTAGAACTAGCAAGCAAAGCTTTCAAACTTGCCCTTCTGCCTGATACTATTACAGCTAGTTTTTGAAGGACTGGAATTTGGCCATTGAATAAAGATGCTCTTTGTAATGACATGAGGTCAAGTGATGCATTCAATGTTGAAGATGAAAATGATGCTGCAGGAATTGAAAGTATTTTAAGGCTAGCTGGTTATGATGATGATGCCATTGAAAAATGTGTTGCAAAAATGGAAAACCAACATAAAGATGATGCAAATGAAGAGAAAACTCCACCAGCAGATGATGCAAATGAAGAGCAAACTCCACTAGCAGATGTTGTGTTATCAACACAATTTGAAAATGACCTACATGATGATATGAGTTTTCCAACACAGTTTGATCCACCTAATTGGGTTAAAGGAGTAGCAAATGAATTGGGAGTGCAGATTGAGTTTCAAAATGAAGATATTTCATTATCCATTCCTTCTCCACCTCCAATGCCAAGAGAAGAGGTGGTTCACTATTATGCTGAAACAAATAATTGGAAAATACAGAACATAATGAGGATGAAGTTGGCTACAATGAACATAACCTAGAAGCTTCAAATTTGGAGACAGAAGATGAACAACTATTATGTAGTTAGGGGTCATTAAAAAGTTTTTTGAAGCTACCAATTGAAAGGGTTACAAAGAGATATCTTCAGATTTGATAATGCTACTCTGAGATTGGGAAGAAAACCCCAAATACCTACATCTACTAAGTACATAATGTTGCAAGAGCAGCAAGAAGCAAAGAAAGTTGAACTTCAAGAGTTGAAAGAAAGGAAGAAAAAACAGTTGGAGGAAAAGAAAATACTTCAAACTGAATTGAGGAAAAGGAAAGATGAGCAAAAACTTGAAAGGAAGGCATTATAAAAACAAAAGCAAGAGGAAAGGTTGCAACAAAAAAATAGAGTGAGTTGAAAAAGAAAGAAAAGCTGGACTGTAGAAAAGGTAGGCTAACAAAAGAGCAACTCAATAAAGAAATTGTGAATATATCCCCTCTGCAACTTGGTCATGGTAGCAGTATTTTAGAATCAAATGCAAACAAACCAGGTTATCACAGTACTCCAACAACCCCCTTGCCTGAGCATCATCAAATTTTGAGGGATATGTACAACATTCTATCCCCTACCTATGCTGCCCTCCACAATATCCAAGCTACTACTAGCCAAAGCCCACCTCATTCTCCAATCAAGCAATTCCCAATTGGTAGACTATTAGATGAAAATATGTTTGAACGTATGACTCCCATCACCCCACAAGTTGTTTTAGCAAGTCTAGAAAATCCTATAATAAATAGTACTGAGGGGGAACCAGAACCCTTCCCTGGCTTTATGTTGAACTAATGATCCCATAGATAGGTTTTCACAAGCTAGTCATTTTTTTATACGCTACAGACTGGTAGTCTACTAAGATACTCCTATTTCCCTACAAGTTGTTCATCTACTACAATACTTCTATTTCCAACTGTGTCTTTTTATTGGACAGGCCAAGCTTATTTTCCAATTGGAAGTTTGGCATTTTGTAATGTTCTATTAACTAGTCCTATCATACCTATGTAATTTCTTCTTGCATTCTTATGTTCCAACTAGTAGAATATTTTCAACTTGATAAGTCTTCAAATATGAATGTTGGCATTCCAATCATTAATATAAGATATATTTGTTCTAAAAAAATGATAGAAGAATGATTCTATAAGCATTGCATTATGGAGAAATGTAATAAGATGTAAACTCATTTCTTTGAAATAGTCGCTAACATGAAAATTGAATGTCCACTCCAAACATTATAAAATTTCTATGTCAAGAGTTACAGTAGCAAATTGCTAAGACAAAATGTGCCAAAATTGAGGTGAGAGATCAAACATTGAATGTCTATTCCAAAACACAATCATTACATCTAAAAATGAACTTTAAATGAACTCATTAATTTAGCATAATTCCCTCTCAAAAGATAACAAATTCATATGAAAGGGTTCTAAAATTGCTGGAAAAGAACAGATGGGTCATTTGTCCAGTAAGGTCAAGAAAGACCTTACCTGCTCAAAATGTACCAAATCCCTTAGATTTTTGTGTGTCCTGTCATGCCCAAACTACGAGGGCAAATACACACAACTTTTTTTTTATAATAATAACTAATAATTAAACATGCTCTACGTTTGATATGATTGAGATAGGAGTTTTAGTACAGGTTCTTTACATTACATCTTAAGATTATAACATGAGAACGATCACATTGTTAAGATTTTGAAAACCTTTGTTACAAGATTGATATTGATGAAAATTATGTCATTACATTAACTTACAACAATATGCGAAAATAATTTAAAGACAATGAAATGTATTCAAGTTTAGATTCATTGGAAATATATAATCAAAATCAACTATTTTAACATATTAATAAACCATCAAAATCTTACTAAATTTTAATTTAATGAAATAAAAACTAGCTAGATATAAATTAATAATACATTTAGACTAGTTAAAAATCATTATAGTATAGAGCTAAAGTTATACTAATGTAATTGACGGTAGGACTTATAAATTAATATTAATTTAACATCATACTTAAATCATAACGAAACTAAACATATCATTTTTAAATTCTAGTCTAATCACAAATCGAGTACCACATTCAATTTATAGTAAACTCAAACTAAAATTGCATCTAAATTATATTGATATATATATACAAGGAATACTAACTTAATTTAAAATATTAACTATATTACATTTAATATTAAACTATCTTAAAACCAAATACTTTAAAATGTTACCACTATTCTAACATTAACATACACTAATCCTTTCTTTAACCAACACAACTAAAACTAAAATATACTAACTTTAATTAAAACAATAAAATCTTTTAACATTAAAATTATACTAAATCCTATCAAACATAATTAAGCAACTAAATAATCAATGCTAAAACTAACATTAATACTAACCTATACTAACTAATATCTAAACTAACCCTTATCAATCTTACATAATAATAAAACATCAAAAAAAAACTTAACTAAAGTAATTAAAACTAACTAACAAATCTTAACACTAACCTACATCTATCACACCTACCCCCTAAAACCTACCCCCTAAAACACCTACCAAAATGACCCCCAAAAACTCCCTGCGCAATGATCACGTGACTGACGTCTGCGTCAGTCATGTCTCGATCCTCCCCACCCCACAAAGGACCCAAGTTTGACGTGGGGCAAGGAATTTTTTTTTTAAAAAATAACACTCAACTCCCCATCCAAGGAAAGAATGAGCGCACATTTTGAGAGGAGAAAGTAGAGGGGGGGGAGGGGAGATGTGACATGGGGATAGGGTGACGTCACCCTCCCCATGTCCATTGTTGACTTAACCTCCAACTACTCCGCCTAGGTAAGAGTTTAAGAAGTAATGTCAAAAAGTTTATTAGGTGAGAAGGAAGATATAGACTTTATTTAAAAATGTACACATTTATATATTCAAAATTATACACTCAAGAGAATAACATAATATTTATTTTTTTCTTTATTCATTTAGGAAGGAATCTGAGCAAGAATATGCTCTGTGGTTTTGGAAGCAATGAATTTTCTCTCCATGTATTTTCCAGAGAGTTTTTACTCCTGGGAGTGCATATTTTTTTTGAAAGCAAAAATTTTGACAACGCATGGTCATGCTATTTTATGCATTTCATTCATGTTACTGAGGATTTGCATAAATCTATTATTAACATTCTTCCTTAATACAAGTATTCCAATGCAAAGGAGTACATTAGGTATAGTCTCTCAATCTCTAGTTAAACATGTATGTTTAATATTAATTCTTCAGTGACATGGTATGAGTTCTATGTTCTGATTATTATTATTATTGATTTCAAGAATACAACCTCTCAGTCCAATTGATCATATTTGAAGAACTTAGAAGGTGAATGATACTATACACATAATAAAAGAAAAGGTGGTGGATTATTCTCATTCAAATTTGATTATAACCACCATGAAATTTATCAAGAAATGAATTATCTTTGATTTCGTAATATATGGTTTGCTCTTGATTGATCTCATCATAATACTTATACATCATAATTGAAACTCACTATATCAATTCAACTCTTCATTATCATAATTAAAACTTGAACATTCATAAATCAAGACATTATCTATGATTCTATTCTCCCATCTATATATATATATATATATATATATATATATATATATATATATATATATATACAAGTTTATTTATTCTATTTTGATGAGCACTCATACAACTGAACATTATGAACAAATATTATGAGAACCAAATACACTCATCCATTACTTTATTGGCTAACCTGATTCAAAGGCTCAGCCGGGAAAGAATCAGGAAGAAAACCCGGCTTCGTTGCCATATACAATAAGGATTAAAAATACAATTTACAATAGGATCTCAATCCCAATTTTCAATAATTTAATCAAATTTTCTTCATGATCAAAATCAAGGAGTTTGTAATGTTTTCTGCATCTCACTTCTAGAACCATGGAGGATACCAATAACTGATCGGGTGACAACCAAGCAGAACCAAAAGAACATCAAGCATGCAAAATCACAAATGGTTTACACAATAAGATTCACAATGAATCAAGACTAGGGAGAGGTGGATTCTTCCAACTAGAGAAGTCAAGCACAACACCAAATTCAGATGCCCAATCGGGGCCAATAACCAAGAACTTTCGTTCTTCCATTTAACTTGCCATACTCATACCAGGTTTGTGCTGACGCGTAGGGGCCCATAACACCCTACCCTTTATCCCTCTTCTCATCCTGTGAAGAGACTCTACACAGGTTGGAGTCCAACTAAACAGACCTCTCCCAAAATTGGTCACTTCTACCCTCTCCTAGGGTGAGTAATACCAAAACACCCATGCAAGGAAAACTCAAAATTTCAAACATAAACAAGAAGGAAAACAACCAAAAAGACATGGTTTACAAATCTTCCCAACATACCCACAACCATACAACAGTAAAACAACAACAAGGTAACAAGAACATGAAACAAAACATAAAAACTGAATAAGGGAGATGGGAGTTTCCTACCTTCACAAAGAGGTAATGGCAATGAACCAGTTTGAGTAGAGTATCCCCTTCCTTCCTTCAAGCTTCAAGAAAAATTCTCTAAATGTAGAGATTGGGTAACAAAACCACTAGACCAAGGAAGGCCTCTAAATAAGCCTCCAACTCAACCACCCAAAAAGGAGCAATAACTATTTCCACCCACTAGCCACACTAGAAACTCCTAACTCAACCTACACCAAGGTTAAACCCTAAGTGGAGATGAGGTAAGACAACTCATGACAACCACTTGCAATTTCGCACAAAGGCAAAAAGGGGACTTTTGAGTGACCTCAAAAGTCAAAAAAAGGGGCTTAGGGGTTGGAAAAGACCCCTAACCCATACCCATACCCTTTAGTTAGAAAAAAAACATGTTTTAAAGCCTTAGGGAAGAGGTTAGAGTCAAATAAAATCTAGAGATAAAAATAGGTCTATCTAACAACTCTAACTTGCAAATTAAGCACAAAATCAAATTAGGGATGACTAACCCTCATTAAGAATCTAATAGAAAATTGACACTAACTTGAATCCAAAGGTTAAACAATTAACCCTAACTAGCATACCGAAGCACATAACATTTTACGAGTGTCAAGCGACACTAAAAGAACATAATTACGAACAACAGGGTTTCCAAATTTTAGCACATGGAGATCAGTTTTGTTCCTCTGTAGGGTTTCTCGGCTAAATATCTGCACACTCATTGCACACATCAGTAGTCCCGTAAAATCACATGTACATATATGTATACGTATTAGAAATTTTCATAATTTAAAACATACATCAATAAAGTTTCTTCATCCTTCATAATTCTTAACCATTTGAAATATCTTAAATCAAATCTCAATCCTACATCTACTAATTTCGTCAACATACATATACATGAACATTAAATGACAATCATCAAATATATCTGGAAATAACATCACACAACATGAAATAATAAAATATGTTCTAAGCATCAGATAATGTCTCGACATCTCGAGTTGCGGATAACAAAATAAGAGTAATGTATCACTATGCTACGATGAGTCGGGGGCGAGGCCTCACATGTCCATAGACACATTTGCAAAATTGATGTCCAACTCCTCTATTTTTCAAATAAGAATGAAGCAATTTAATAAGTTTATCCTGTCACAAATACAAAAATCAGTCAAAAGTCATGCAAATTGAAATCATGTAGTGGGAATCATTATATTCCTCATTTAAAACATAAAAATCAATTTTACCTTTGGCCATTTTCTATACAGTGCATATTTTGTAGAGGGCAGAATTTCCTCTGCCGCAAAAAGAACAGCTACAATGGCTATTGCAGATGGACGATGCTACATATAATCAATCCCTGCATTCCTTGAAAGCATGATTTTATAGAGGTTTTAGTATAGATAGATATAACTGAACTTCCATTGCCACATTTTGTGGTTGCATACCTTTGATGGAGGATGAAATGAGCTTGTTAGCTCTTGAAACCACTGGGGATTTGTTGTTGTCGCCACCATCTGTTTTCTCCATTTTAGCAGCTAGAGAAAGACATGCTACAGATAGCAACTGCAGGATCCAGGCCTTACCATCAGAAAATGCAAAAAACTTTCACAAATTCATCGCCCAAGACCAAACAGCTCAAATTCAACACCTATTGCTCAAACCCCAACACCCCATAACTCTAATTCAACACCAAATGACTTTGAATATAAAACCCAACAGTTTTTGCTCAGTACCCAATATAAAGTTTCAATTCAACAAAACTTCCAGATTGTTAATCGATCTGATCTAAACCCAGCATTATGCATGACAATCGCTAACATAATATCACAATCAAAGAAATCAAAGAGCAAATAGAAGCGAAATATAGGCAAAGAAATCAGAGAGCAAATGGAAGCGAAATCTTAAAAAACCCCAAATCATGACTACAGTTATAAGGAATGCTTGAAAACCTACACTCTAAATTTTCATGGCCTTCGTCCATGCCACCCCAAGTCGCCTGCAAGCACGTAGCCTTCCATGAAATAACTCAGTGTCTTCTCCTCTGAACAGGTAAATGTGTGTCGTCTCCATTCTTGCAAGCCTTGCCACATGGTATGGCGTTGAAACAATGGGCAGCAGCGGCGACACATGCATACGAGTTAGGTTAATAGGTGGAATATGAATTTAGGGTTAGGTTTGAAATAGTTTAATAAAATGATTTTTACAATTAGTTATTAGACATTTAGCATTCCATATTATAAAAATATTTGTTCATTAAATAGAAATTTAATAATTAAATGAAGAACATGTTCACTTATACATAAGTGTTATATTATTTAACTAATAAATATTACATATTTATATAATATTTTATATATTGTAAACTAACACACTATAATGTTCAAGTAATGGGACTTCGGTAATTAAAAATGGGGGGTGGTAATTAACTACGAATGATAGGAGGTCCAAAAAATGACAAATTGCACACTTTATACTATAACGAATAAAATGGACATCAATTTTTGTGGTGGAGAGTTGAAACCTTAGGTTTAAGCACTTCACTAGTAGAAGAAGATGAAAAAAAATCATTTTAATGATTGTTACAGTATATTTTGAGGAGCCCGAAGTTAGAGCACACAACTACTGGATCCTGTCCCCTATCTCTTCATACATTTGCAGTCAAAAGCTGACGCTTAAAATCTCTTCAAAGTAATTAGCAGTCCAAAGCTGTCGCTTAAAATCTCTTCAGTCATTAGCAGTCCAAAGCTGCCACTTATCTCTTCGTATAACATTCTCCACCCTTTGAATGAACATATCTGTAGCCCTCACTTCATCTGGTGCAAGGCCATAGAGTCCCTACGGAGTTGAACTCGTTGAGCATGATGGCTTCTTCTACGAGCCTGTGATTCTGGAAGGAGTGATGAAAGTGTACGAAGAGTTAAACGGAAGGAAGGAAGATGTGTTTGTGTGCTCTGGAGTGAAGACGGGAACCACGTGGGTCAAAGCTATTGTGGCCAGCATTATGAGTACAAGCAAAGGCAACATACTAAAGGGAGGGAATATTCATGATGAGTTAATTCCCCACTTGGAAGTAAACAACGACTCACGATCATTGCTTGATGCCTCTACTGCATTTGAACAAACACCCTCGCCAAGGTTGTTCGGAACCCATCTCCCTTTCTCCGCTCTCCCACCTCAAGTCAAGTCTTTGAGCTGCCGAATGATTTATATTGCTCGAAATCCGAGGGACACTTTCGTCTCCCACTGGAAGTTCATGCCTGCACTCAAAATTCTCTTCGGTGGCGAGACTACTTCTCCTATTTCCAAGGAGGTATTCTTCGATTCATTCTATAACGGTATTTCTCTCTATGATCCTTTTGTTGATCGTGTCTTGGGATTTTGGAATGCCAGTAGGACTCAGAGTAACATCTTGTTTTTGACATATGAAGATATGAAGGCAGATTCTCTGTACCATGTCAAAAAGATTTCAGATTTCTTGGGCCAATCTTCTCTGACAGAGGAAGACATTCGTTGCATAGACAACCAGTGCAGCTTTCGATCTCTTTCCACTCTAGATGTTAACACAGATGGAAAATTGAATTTCAAAAATGGGCATGTTAACAATAGAGAGCTTTTTCGCAAAGGTGTGTTGGGAGATTGGAAGAATCATTTTACCGCAGAAATGAACGGTCGTATGGATTTGGTAATGGAGAACGGCTGGGCTTAACCGGCACACTCGAAGCTTTGACTCTTCGGGTGGCTAATGTGGGTCCCGCAGTAATTTCCATTTTGGTTTTATTTTTCGTTTGCATTCTGACTCCTCTCTCACTCCCGATGGTGACAGTATAGTGACATACGCAGCAGCTACGGTTTAATTTGAATTTACTTTTCAAAACCTCTGCCCGCCCACTCCTCTGCCCGCCCAATAACCTCTTTCATACATGGTATTGCTAGTTTGGCATTATATATATTTTTTATTTTTTATTATTTATTTTTAATAAACACTCGCTTTGCACACAGTACCATAGTTTGTTTTTATTATTTTATTTTGTTGCATACAATGAAAATTGTTTGAGACTGTTATTTTCTTATGTTAAATATATTATAATGTCAACACTTCTAAATTATTATTATTTTTTTTTAATCAAATAAATTTACATTTTTTGTGTGTGAATTATAAGTTTAGAGAAACAATTATTTCAAGATTGTTAAAATTATAATAGTTTATTATTCCAACTTCATAGTTTGCAAGATATAAATATGATTATTAGAATATTAAATTGAAGATAATATTAATGTTTAGAGATTAAAGGTAATTAGTAGAAGTGAGATACATATATTCAACAAATCAAATGTATTAATATTTTTGCATTCCTTATTCTCACATAGATTTTTCTACACTTCCACACCAGAGACAAAAATGTAGAATTCAAGTGACAACTTAGTTTGACGTATATTTTAGCTCATGAGTATTTTGACACAACATATTATTTCTGTGTCAATATCTCTTTGTATCTAATATATCTAAAACTATAATAAATCCTCTAGTTAATATAATAGCTTATAATATTGTTTTATGGAAGAAGTCATTGAACATTTTATATTTAAAATATCTCAATCACGTCATACTTCATCATCTTCTTGATATACATCTCTTAATTACAATGTATTTTTCTTTCATGAGTAGTTATTACTTCTTTGGTACAACTAATTGTTGTAATTATATTTTTTATTTTGGGTATGTTCATAGAGATGATTTGTTTGGTCTATCAATATAAAATTATATTTTAAGAAATTAGAAATATAGTTATGATTTATTTGGTAGATCCTTTTTTTTTAAATGTTTTCCCCAACCCAACTTGATAAACATCTATATATGAAACCCATTACACTTAAAACTAGAAAAATTCAAATATTATGTGTCTATTGGATTTGAAGGCTCGATTAAATGGTTTCAAATTTAAATGGATATTCTTCATTCAATATGTTAATACAAAAAAGTGGTTGAAAATATATCAAAATTTTGATTTAAATTGTACGATAAAGTGTATATATATTTTAAAATTTTCATATATTTTAAATATCATTTACATTTTGTCTAAATTGTACAAAATATTACATCCACATTAAGGAAGAGTTGTGAAAAATATGTAAACATCCTAATTCATCATTTGCATCAAAAACACAAGTTTGGGATTCCTAATATATTCATTTCTTATGTAAGGGATTGGTAGAAATTTCAAGGTGTGGGACCTTTATATTTGAAGTGTAACCTCTAATTATAGAGATACTTCTTTGGTTGAAACAACTTTATAGAGCTATGACGAAACACAACTCTACCTAAATATTACTAAGATAAAATGGAGCCCTAAGGATATATTATATATATTCTAATCAGTTTAAAGAGGTTTGCACTCTCCATGTTCCTGGTTCTTCATTTTATAGGAGATATTGTATTCAATTTTAGTGTTCATGTCTTACCTCTTAGCATTATAGGGGGGTTATGTTGGTTCTATTGCTTTCTTGGTTCGATGGAGTGAGCTATATATTTAGTATTTGATCCTATGTACTAGGCGATTGCAATGGCTGGATACCTATGCATTTCAGTGAGATGGATCATTTATCATATAGATATTGTTTCATTCCTATTTTTGGAGGCCATGAAGATACCCTTCCATCTTCGATTGATCATCTCTTCAAACTTAGTCTTCTCTACCTAGTCATGTTCTATATAGTGGATGTTCTTTAGATCAACAATTTGGCAGTGTTTGAAACTTCATGCTTCAGTGGTGTTCTTCATGATCATCTTTTGTTCCTATCTTCTAGGACATTCCCTAGTTTGGAGGCTTCTTCAGTCCTTCACTAGTTAGATTTTTTCAGCATTTTTTCCATCTATTTTTGGAGTAGGGTTTTTTCCATGTGGTTTTCTCTATTTCTTCTCTTTTTAGAGATCTAATTATGCTTGGTAACCTCACTAGGCCTTGTTGTTGAGACCCAAATTTCCTTTCAGTAGTAGTGTCTAGGTTTTTAGTTACTTCCTAAGTTTATCCTAAGTGGGGGTGTTAGAGTAATAAATTATTTTCCTAAATTAATTAAATCATATTTATTTAATTATTCACTTATTATCTCTACTTTACTTAAGCTAAAATTTGGGCATATAATATGAACGATTTGACTTGTACACTCTCTAAATTTAGGAATGTTGTATGTAAGCACTAAAGGCCTAGTCAACAGATAAATTATCAATAGAAAAATAGCAACTGTAGAAAACAAGTATTCTCTTATATTCAAGAAACTAGTACAAAGATCTATCATTATCCTATTGAATGACCCCATAAGGAAAATATTTAGAAGATCAACTTCAAATAAAATACTAGCAAAATCAATTATGACCAAAGTCTTTGGTCATAGAACCCACCTTTAATAATGTATATAAAGTATTTACAATATCCTTATCAGCTTTATCACACCAGAAATAAAGTGGAAGATAAGGTAATCTTATTAACAAAAGTGAAAAAATGGTAAAAGAATTAAAAGAATTAATAGAAAAGTCCTAGGGTCATACTGAGAGGGAATATGAATCCTACCTCTAAGTATTGTCATCAGGTGCAAGCTATTGACCATCCTCATTTAAATCAAATAAAACTACATATAAGCTCTGGCAGAAGGGAATAACTCTATTTTAGCTTCAACTATAGGAGACTACAACTGTTAAATCTTCCAATGCAAGGAACATAAGGATAAAAATGTAGAAAAAAAGATTAATCTCTTCTTAGAAAAACAATCCTTACATTCTATCTTTTATTTTTCTAGAGGGATCATGTATGAGGTAGAAGTGCAACACCCCACTAAGAAACCTAATAGGAAAATGTTATTAACCCAAATGTATGTGTATTATGCTTTTGAAAATAGATAAT
This sequence comes from Cupressus sempervirens, assembly GCA_028749045.1. Lineage (NCBI taxonomy): Eukaryota > Viridiplantae > Streptophyta > Pinopsida > Cupressales > Cupressaceae > Cupressus > Cupressus sempervirens. The sequence continues at coordinate 408,589,424 of CM053783.1, read as the reverse complement.
ATAGGTTTATTAAGCACAATTGCATCATTTCCTTAAAAGATTAATTGTGTTCTATTAGAATTATATTCCATCCTAACTTAACATCTTTTTGTTCACTTTATGAGATTACATTACATAGAAATCACATTTATAACTTTGTTTACCATAAATTATGTTTGTTATGTGCTTTATTACAATTACATTTCCATGGGCATAATCACAACGATTCTCCTACAATAAAATTATAATTTACATAAATATACATATGGAAATATAATATATGACATATGATAATGGCATTTACAGCATAAAATATCTTTAGGGCTTTGAAAATGATTGTATGGGCATAAAATCCATCTAGGCAACACAAATTGATTGAACCTTGATGAGAAAACATTTAAGATCCAACCACATGAAACATGGAGGCCCACTCCCAATGATTTAAGAAGGTATATATCAAGGTCCCATAAAAATCAAGAATTTTGGAAATAGAGAACATGGTGGTAACCAATCTCTAAATGTAAGACTAGAAAAAATAGAATCATAAAGCAAGGCAAGACTACAAAAAGAGAGACAATAAAATGAAATTGACGAGTACTCTAGGTCACATGTAGGGTGAGTTTGATCACATATCCCTCACCCCTTAGATTATCCTAGTGGTCTCTTTGGATCTTGACTTCCAAGTAGGACTCATGTGGAACCAAACAATGTTTCCTAAGGTCAAGGTAGTTGAGTCATATCTATCTCATAAAACATTTCTCCCACTCCCATCTATAGCCTATACAAGTTATATTTAGGTAGAAATATTATCCTTCCAAAAAATATCCCCCTGCTTATTTTTATTTATTAGGTTATTTATTTAAATTATTAAGTTTGTTAATAGGTCATCCTAATAGCCACTTAAGGCCTTAACCCCTATTGAGAGCTACTCCCCTATATAACACATTTTATTTAACCCCTAAGATCAAAACCATTAATTATATGAATACATAAATCATATAAAAGGGTGATACAGTAATTTGAATTAGAAAATCCACATTTATTTCATTTTTTAAATCTATACATTTTTTTTGTTCCCTTAGTAATACAAAGCTAAATAGTTAGTAGTTTTGATGATATTGCTATTATTTGGGTTGACAATATTTGGTTCCTTGATTTTTGGTTGACTTCAACCTTTCAAATTTTCTCTAGGAGACATGTTGTCATGTATTTTCAATTTGATTGTGGTTTACATAATTTATATAAATCTATTTTTACTTAATAATTCATATTATTTGGAGTCAATCTATGTAATTACTACATGTTTCAACTAAAAGTGTTTTAAAGTCTACTCGATTAACATTTTAAGGGGATGCAAAATATACCAAAAGAAGATCAAATTATTTGAAAAGTGTGATGGTTGAATTTATTTTGAGGCTCAGTAATAAGTACATAAAATTATTTGATGGAGTCATTGTGTGGCAAAGGAACAACAATTTAAGTGTATGATGTATGCTTCTGTAGAAATTTAGCTCATTATTTCTCTTATCCAATGTTTTATGTATCATGGCTTGAGATATTGTATCTTCTTAGTATCTCTTCAGCAAGTCCTTTTCAAGAGTATTAAGATTCCTTACCAAACGATCCTTTAAAACAAATATAGAATACCTAGCTCATTTAGTGGGAATTAACTTGCACTATATTTTTTTCATCACTAGATTTTCCACATAAAATATTTGGCATCCCTCTATCAAATTTTGTGACCTCCACCTCCACTTGCACCCTTTCCTTTGAAGTTATTCAATTAGTTAATATGGTTTCATGTTTGATTTACATAAATGACATTATTTAAGTTTTAATAAATCTTCATTTGTGCTCCTCCCATCTCTCATCATTTTGATGTGTTCAACATGGGCTATAAATGAAAAAATATTAAATATAAGCCCAAAGATTTGAGAAATTCTAAAATGATATAGAGACATAAGATTTTCTCGAAGTAAATTTTTATTTGAGCATATTTTTTTCCCCATTCTTGGCTAGAAGGTTTTAAATTGTTAGATAAGCATACATGGATTCATTTTTCAAAGTAAACTTTTATTTGAACATATTTTTCCCTTGTTCTTGGATAGAAGATTTATAATTGTTAGATAAGCATATCAATGCATTTTGTGATAAGATAGTGTTGAGTTTGGAAGATTTAAGTTCAATGTTTAAGATTTGCAAGTGTTTGTATATTTTTCAAAGTTTAATTCTATTTTCCAATTAATTAAGCACATAACTGTATTTTACTAAATCATCGTTTATTCTCTTTCTACACATCAATTCTTATGACTCAATAATAGAAGCTTGAATAAAATATTATGAGAAATTGTCTTTTACACTCCTTTAGAGAGTTATGCATGTTGGATTATCATATTAGACAAGAAATATTGAAACTATAATGAGATTAATCTTATTAAAAAATAATAAAAAATTAGTTGTACAAAAGAGGAAATTAGATTAGAAATGTAAAGTTGTCGTATTGCTATAATGAAAATTGTCAACAATAATCTTTAACATTTTAACCATTATTGCCAAGGTTAAAATCTCGATGACAACATCTTATAGATTTTCTCCACAAATATCTTAAGAAATTCATTTAAAAGATATTTCGTGTGATAAATCTTTTGACCTTACTCTAAATATTGTTCTTTCAATTTCATAATATAATATAGCCTAAAAAGTCACTTCAATTTTTTATCCTTATTGTATATTTCATGAATATAATTACCCCAAAATTGTGCTTGATGACTTTTGGGAAATGCTTACCTCATGTGATATTTCCCAAAGTCCATACAAAATCTCATGAAACATTCCTTTTGTATTACTAATGTCAATCATGCCCAATTCAATCCCACTCCCCAAAGTTGTGCTTGATGACTTTTGGGAAATGCTTACCTCATGTGATATTTCCCAAAGTCCATACAAAATCTCATGAAACATTCCTTTTGTATTACTAATGTCAATCATGCCCAATTTGATCCCACTCGGTGTATATCAATATTGGATCCATGAATTTGTCACAAATGAAAATTGTGCGTCTCGTTCTGGATTGAATTTTACCTCTGCATTTTTGTACCTTTCATAGTCGGATTGCATCTTCATGGGTTCTATCATTTGTGTAGAACATGAAACATTTTTTAATTCAACTCACTCAAATCATCGTGTCTATGTTGATGCTCAGCTTTCTAAGGACCTCAATAAGGCAATGGATATCCAAATCGATCACACTTCAATATAAAAATGTAATAAATGAGAATGAGATTCCCACATGCGTTGACAACAAATTAAATTAAGAGATAAGCGGATAGAATTTGATTAAGAGAGAAGCAGATAGAATTTGATTAATAGAGAAGCAGATAGAATTTGATTTCAATATTAAATCAAGAAAATCCATGAGGTACTCTAACCACATCAGATGAATAATACATTTGAAAACAATTTAAAATGGTAAACTCTGAATACAAAGTTTTCCATGACAAAAAGGATAGGATATATTTTCAAGTCTAAATTTATCCTGCAAGAGCTATAATTTTAATGGTCATAACATAAATGGCAGGAAAAAGAAGAAATTTGAAGGTAGAAATGGTAATGGTTGGTTTATTTAAAAAATCCCCAGGTGGAAATTATTGTAAGCGTTAAGTTGTTACAGCCGTGGTAGCATTGACACTTGTTGTACCCAGCGCTTGCCCCTCCTCACCTCCGCCATTCACCGCCATTACTCTAGAAAACACCTAATATTGTGATTATATTGATATACTTTGTGCTTGCCATATGTGCTTTAATCTTCATTGGGCACAGTTGTTACATCAACAGGCAGATCAGAGGTGTTGCATCTCAGGAGTGTCATGACGAGGAACTCAACAAATTGCTCGACGAGGAACTTAAGAAAGATCGTCTGTGTTCATGAATAGGGCCCAAGATCATCCCTGTGACGGACCAGGTAATAATGGCATGAAATGGTAACCATAAGACAACTTCCATAACACTACTTGCACATGATCTGACTTGGAAAAAAAATCAAGCATTATAAAGAGGCGATTACTGTAAATTTCCTAGCATGTGTTTGCGCACGTGGTCAAATGTTCCATGCGCAAGTTTCTATTTTTCCATAAGCTTCACTGTGGCTGCCTTCGTGTTGCAGGTGAATAAGCGAAGATAACATTAACTGAGCAGCTTGAAGTTCAAAATGGGTACGCAGAAGTACCTTTGATGGATTGGGCGGCAAAGATTCAAATTGAATTCAAACTTAACCGTAGCGGCGATGGTCACAGAAAAGTCACGAAAACGGAAGGTTGGGTGGGCCCACAACAGCCACTCCAAGCAGTCAACGCTTCGAGTGTGTTGGTTAAGTCGGGCGATGGAGAATAAGTTTCAAGAAGCAGGGTTGTTCCTCAAGTATGAACTCTGACTTACAGAAACCGTCTCAGCAAATTTGAGCCTCCCCTGTTCTGAATATTATCATTTTAATTATTGTGTTGTTGTTGTTGTTTAAATCCTACATTTGGTATCAGAGTTGAAGGTGTTTGGAAGATAAGAGCATGACAAACAATTTGCAAATCCCAGAATTTGATGGAGTTGATTACCAATATTGGTCAATCAAGATGAAGGCTTTTTTTATTCGGAAAGATTTTTGGGAGATCGTTGACTCCGGATATGAAGAGCCTGCAGGTTGGAATACTCTCCAACCTAATGACAGAAGATTGAAGAAAGAAGCTAAGAAGAAGAATGCAATGGCATTGTTTCACATTCAGATGGCTCTTGATAAGATTTTGTTTCCTCGAATTGCTGATGCACAGACAGCAAAAGAGGCCTGGAAGACTCCAAAAGATGCTTACCATGGCAATGATCAGATCAAGGTTGTGAAGCTACAATCCTTGAAAAGAGAATATGAGAACTTGAAGATGAAGGAGACAGAGAGTGTGGGAGATTTATGTTTGAGAGTGAAAGATGTGACTCATAAAATGGCCACTTTGGGTGAATCTCTTGCTCAAGAGCAAATAATACAAAATGTATTGAGATCTCTAACCCCAAGATGGAATATTATAGTAATTGCCATAGAAGAAAGCAAAAATTTAGCTACCATGGAGTATGATGAATTGGTTGGATCTCTTAAATCACATGAGGATAGAATAAGGGACACATCTACTAGTGTTAATGAGAAAGCTTTTGCTTCCCAATTGCAAATTTCAAAGAACGATGGTGCTAGTAGTAGTAGTAACAACAACAAAGGCTCGGGAAGGGGCCAAAATCAGAAATTTTCAAGAGGATCTAGAGGAAGAGAAGGTGCTCAAGGAGGAAGAGGTAGAGGAAAATTTGATAAAAGGAACATCCAATGCTATCATTGCAATAAGTATGGACATTGTGAGAGAGAGTGTAGACTGAAATTAGGTAACAATAATGCAAATTATGCCCAACAAGATGAGTATCCTTCCTCGGGTAATTTATTTTTGTGTTATGAGAAAGGTGAAAGTAATGTGAGTGATGTTTGGTATTTGAATTCTGGATGCTCTAACCATATGTCTGGTAACAAAGAAATATTTTCAAAGCTTGATGATAGTTACAGATCCAATATTACCCTTGGTAATAACAATACTATGAATGTTGCGGCCAAAGGAGCCATGGATGTTCAGACAAAGGAAGGTATGAAAAGTGTTCAAGATATTTATTATACTCCCAAGTTGAAGCATAATTTATTGAGTGTTGGGCAGCTATGTGAGAAGAATTATATAGTGGTATTTGAGAACATGCACTGTACTATCTATGATAAGAATAAAAAAAATAAAGTGATTATAGTTGTTCCTATGACAAAGAATCGGATGTTTCCTTTGAAGTTTGGTCAATATGATAATCAGCTTGTCAATATGGCTTATAAGGATAAAAGTTGGTTGGGACATCTCAGGTATGGCCATTTGAATTTCAATAGTTTGAAGAATCTAACATCAAATGCATTAGTTCTTGGATTACCTAAGGTTGAAGAGCATAAACAGATTTATGAAAGGTGTGCAAAAGGGAAACATTCAAGGGAATCATTTCCAAAAGGCAATGCATGGAGGGCCCAATACCCACTTCACCTTATTCATTCAAATATTTGTGGTCTAATGCAAACACAAAGTTTGGGTAAGTCATCATATTTCATTACTTTTATTGATGATTACTCACGCATGTGTTGGGTATATTTTTTGAAGACTAAGGATGAAGTCTTTCATACATTCAAGAGATTTAAAGCTCGTGTAGAGAATGAGAAAGGGAACACAATCAAATGTTTGAGAGCAGATCGAGGAGGAGAGTTTTGCTCAAATGGTTTTCATAATTTTTGTGAGATGAATGGCATCAAAAGACAACTCACAACTGCATACACACCCCAACAGAATGGAGTGGCTGAAAGGAAGAACCGTACTGTGGTAGAAATGGCAAGGAGCATGTTACAAACCAAGGGTTTGAACAATTCTTATTGGGCTAATTCATTTGCTACAGTCGTATATATTCTCAATAGGAGTCCTACAAGTGCCCTACACAAGATGACTCCATATGAAGCATGGTATGAGAAAAAGCCTAACGTAAATCATTTTAAAGTTTTTGGTTGTTTGGCTTATGTTCGCATCCCTGATCAGAATAGGCAAAAGCTAGATGCTAAAAGTGAATCATGTACTTTTGTGGGCTATAGTGAGGAAAGAAAGGCTTGTAGATTATTCAATCCTATTACTAATAAGATTGTTGTTTCAAGAGATGTGATTTTTGATGAAGGGAGAGTTTATGGTCATAAAAAACATGTTGGAAAGCCAAAATTAGTTTTGGATGATGTTGATATTGCTAATAATGATAATGAGCAGCGAGCTAATGGTTCTATTTTAAGATCACCAAGCCAACCAAGAAACCCCTCACCAATCCCAAGAGAAAGTCCATCCTCAAGTCCTCCAAGAAAGGTAAGAATATTGAGTGATATCTATGAGAAATGTCAAAATCAAGCACATGAAGAAGATCCAATAGGTGAGACAGTAAATTTTGCATTGCTTGCTAAAGCTGATTTTGAGCCATCATGTTTTGAAGATGCATGTGCTAATGAGGTTTGGATGCAAGCAATGAATGAAGAGATGGATTCTATTCATAGGAATGAGACATGGGAGCTTGTAGATCTTCCACATAAGAAGAAGAAGATTGGCACAAAATGGGTCTATAAGACCAAGTATAATAGTGATGGGAGTGTTGAAAGACACAAGGTAAGATTGGTTGCTAAAGGTTTCACTCAAAGGTATGGCATTGATTGTGAAGAAAATTTTGCACTAGTAGCAAGACAAGAAACTATTAGGATGCTAATCTCTCTTGCAGCTCAAAAAAAAATGGAGTATTCATCACATGGATGTGAAAAGTGCCTTCTTGAATGAGTACTTAGAAGAAGAGGTATATGTGGGACAGCCACAGGGTTTTGAGATTCAAGGCAAAGAAGATTATGTCTACAAGTTAAAGAAGGCTTTGTATGGCCTCAAGCAAGCACCATGTGCATGGTATGTAAGAATTGATGGATATTTTCAGCAGAATGGCTTTCAAAGAAGTAAGAGTGAACCTACCCTTTACTACAAATAAGAAGGTAATGATATTCTCATTGTGAGTTTGTATGTTGATGATTTGTTATATATGGGTAGTAGTTCAAAGATGAAAGATGAATTTAAAGTTTCTATTATGAATGAGTTTGAGATGAAAGATTTAGGTCTCATGAAGTACTTTCTTGGCATGGAGGTTTATCAAGGTAAAGATGAAATTTTTATTTGTCAAGAAAAATATGCAAAAGATATGTTGAAGAAATTTGATATGGCTGATTGTAAACCTCTTTCCACTCCAATTGCTCATAGAGTTGCATTATGTAGAGATGATGGTGCTAAAATTGTTGATGAGACATCATACAGGAGCATTGTGGGGAGTTTGATGTTTTTAACTCACACAATGCCTGATATTGCTTATTCAGTTTCATTGGTTTCAAGGTATATGAAAAATCCATCAGAGGAACATATGAAGGCAGCCAAAAGAATTTTGAGGTATGTGAAAAGCACAGTAGATTTTGGCATTCACTATTCTTCTAATAAGTTTGAGCTTGTTGGCTTCAATGATTCAGATTGGGGAGGTAGCTTGGATGACCGAAAATCTACATCTGGTAATTGTTTTTCTTTGGGTTCTGGTTTAATCACATGAAGTTCAAAGAAGCAAAGTATGGTTGTTCTTTCATCTACAGAAGTGGAGTATGTTGCCATTACTTCAGCTAGTACACAAGCTTTATGGCTTAGAAAGCTTCTTGAAGAAATTGGAGAGATACATGTTCAACCTACTGTGATTTTTTGTGACAACATAAGTACCGTTAAATTGGCCAAGAATCTGGTTCATCACAGTAGGACCAAACACTTTGATCTGAAACAACATTTCATCAAAGATTTGGTACAAAATAAAGCAGTTGAGTTGAAGTACATCAGCACAAAGGAGAAAATCGCAGACATCTTCATAAAGGTAGTTGCAAAAGATCAATTTTTGGCACTCAGATCGAATTGTTAGTCCTCTTAGCATCAAGGGGGAGTATTTAGAAGATCTGATGCTGCGATCAAAGTATTCTTAAAAAGAAAACTCCAGTTCCACCGCTGTTCACAGGAATTACAGTTAAAACTTTCATGCATAGTTGTTAGATTGCATAGTTATCGGCATTCTTTTGTAGTTTGTTAGTAGTTTCTTTTTAAATTCCTAAATTTTCTCTTTAGCAAGACATGGAATAATGCTAAAACCACTGTTAGAACTCCAAATCTATATTTTGATCTATGTGTTAGGGATTAGTTTTAACAATTTTCTTATTTGAATAAATGTATTGGCTGAACAACAATTGTGGTTGGTATAATATATCAATTTTTTTTCTCTGCAGTAAAACAGAGCCTCCCTTGTTCTAAATATTATCATTTTAATTATTGTGTTGCTATTGTTGTTTAAATCCTACAAATTTTTGTGTACCCTGTGCTTGGAATGCCCACATCTTTAGCATAGGGGGAAAAAATTATTATACAATCTATAGATATGTACTCTTTAGCGTGTTTTTCTTCCTCAAAGCTTGATTGATCTATCTACCATGCCAAGGATAAAAAGTATAATATACATATATATGCACCCACCTATAGTGGTAAAAGACTTTGATATGAGAGCTCTATAGTTCCATAGTCATAGTTGTGTGACATGAACTGCAAGATTCGAACATTAACTAATTGTGTGTTCGCTTGTAAATATAATTTGAAATTATTTGGCTTTTTTTCAACAATCGAAGTTATATATACTTTTATCGGGTATTTGTATGACGGTTAAAGATTTCATAAAATTGGAGTATTATAGAAGTAACGTCACGGGGGAGTATCCATCTATAACTTATTATTTCATTCCAGAGCAAGCAATTTTGGGAAAGATGTTGCATTGGAAGATTAGATTCAAATAAGCCTTCATCAAACTGATTAGTCAGTTTATTAGCTACTCTACTTACTTTTTCATTTAATTATAGATATATGAAAATATTATTTATAATAATTCATTAAATTAGGAGTTCTATCTTTAGTAAGTAAAATTATATAGTTTCATTCATTAGCATTGCAACATATTTAGTTTTTTATTTAGACAAGAAAGAATAATAATTGTATCTCCTTTTGGTAAGCTTTAGCAGGAATGAAGGAGACTCTCAAGGATTCAAACTCTAAATTAGAAATATATACAATGAAAATACAAAAAAAAGTAAGGTTTCTCTATAGCAAACACAATTACCCAAGTAAGGAAAACATCCCTAGCCTTTTTTTTTATTTTTATAGAGTATTTCTCTTCAACTCGCAGATGCTTGTGTAAAGTTATGTAGAAATATTTTTCAGAATTTCAAATCAATGTGCATTGACATAGCTTATTAGATCACATTCTAGTACAAAGAAATGCCTTCTTCCTAGAAAATCCTAATATAGGATTTTGCACTCTATTCAAAGTGGGCAATCACTTAGCAAAAGAGGGTTATAAGAAAATCCAAAAGTGGAAAATCATTGTCAGTCACATTACACCTTATTCTATTCGCATAATATGATTTTACCCAAAGGTAAGAGCTTTACATGGCTAGTCCTTCAGAAAAGATTATTGACATACTAGTCTTGATAAAAGTTATATAACCTTTTAAATGCATCCTTTGTGAGACATTATCTAAAGATGCTGATCATCTTTTTATCTAGTGTTCCTTCTCCAAAAAGTGTTGGAACCATCTTGTTTTCATAATGGGAGTTTCCTCTCCCTTACAAAATTCATCATGGGATATGTTTTGGTCATGGAAAGTCTTATTTAATAACTCTATCTTTGTTAGAATATACCATATTACTCCAACTATATAATTTGGTCCTTCTCATGGAATAAAAGAGAAACATCAACATGTTTGAAACAGGATTCCAAACAAAACTTGAACAAGTCCTCAACGATTGTGAACTAGAGCTTCAATCTTCCATCTCGCAATCAAGGATTCAATTCTTCACAAACTCTCCAAGCTTAACCAAGACTAGACCAACAACTATTAGATCTAATCACTCTCTTACAAGTAACTAAAAAGATCAATCTCTCACTCTAATGTTGTCTGATGCAGTACAAGGTAGGTCTGTCCTCGAAAGAGATGACCAAACCCCCAATAAATACAACACAATAGAAGTACCCAACATATAATTGTGAGAAAAGCACTTTGTCGTCACAAGTCTTCAATTAGATTAAATGTTCACCTTAGATTCTACTAACTCATAAGACAACTTACATGATAAAATATACAATATACCAAGCTATCTGGCCTTTCTGCTTACACCAATGTACATTCCAGATTACAGACCAAAATTCTCTATCCAAGCTTCCTCTAAGTATCTCCTTGAATGATACTCTCACATTACTACTTTAAAACTTGAGTACCACTTGTAATACTCCAAAATTGGCTCAACCAATTCTGGTCTATTTTTTATCAATCCTAAAGTCCTATTCCATTAGGCGAATTCTTATTCTCCTACTCGCTACTTGACTTAATTGTCAGATGCAGAAAACGCTAATTTGCATTCATCATGCTTATTATTTAATTCCTATAGTATTTACTCATATTAGTCACATTAAACCTATTGATTAATATTTAATTTAATTACTAAGTATTTATACTTTAATTAAATTAAATTATATCTTAAGGCTAATGTATTATGGAATTAAATTTATTTAATTTAATAAATATGCCTATCTTGATTAATTAAATGTAATTATTTAATTAAATGGAGTACTTACTTCTAATTAATTAAACAAAGTTATTTAATTAAATGGGAAGCCATTCCTAATTAATTAAATGAATTTATTTAATTAAATAAGAAAAGTGTCTCTAATTAATGAAAAGATTATTTAGTTAAATAGAAAAGGTAATTATGAGAGCATATCTCATTTTATTAAATTAAATATTTCACCAAAATCTCTCTTCAGTTCAAAAAAAGAAATTTCTAGTTCACTATTGATCAAAAATGAGTTAAATCAGTTAACTCCTTTTTCTACTCGAATTAAATCAGTTAACTCCTTTTTCTACTCAAATTAAATCAGTTAACTCCCTTTAATTTGAGAATCTTCCTTTATGACTGAACTTCACCTTTAATCCTGATCACCGTTGATTAGAATCAATCTCAACCGTTGATGGATTCTAGGAAAGTCTATTTAAGAGACCCTCATCTCTTCATTTTGGGGGAGGTTGAATGAGAATTTGCATCGAATTGCTGCTGGATTGTGCATTCATTTGAGCTCATTATTTTCATAAGATTTTCATTGTTAGTTTAATTCTCATATAGATTTAATATGCATAAATTTAGTATAATTTCTTTTACTTGTTCTTAGATTAAATGCATTTCTTATTCTAGATTAATCTGCATTCTCATATAGATTAGTCACATTTCATTTCTTAAATCCTTCGTTCTTAGAGGATCTGGTTGCTTAAACACCTCAAATCTGAGGATATCTAACAAGCAATTCCCTTTGATAGAAGGCAATAGGTCACCTTGTTGGCTGATTTTTGGATGAACAATCCAATGTTCATTCCGAGATGAATCCGCAAATAAAGACCGTGTTGAAGTGTGTGTTTCAACAGAGGCCGCATATTCACGCATACATTTCTGGCGCCCACCGTGGGGCTCAAAAATCAATTTTTTTGGCCTCTTTTTGTATTTTTTAAATCATTTTTTTCTCTGTCTATACTGTTCCGTACAGATTCAAGAATCTTCGCGCGAGACTGTTCATTTTTGTGCGAGGATCTAGAATCTTTGCGTGAAGATTCTTTCCGTATTGCGCGATAAAGTTCCTGGGTGCGCGAAACTTCCTACGAAACCTGTTTCTTCATGTGAGCAAAATATAATTTCACGCGATTCGTAAAACTTCTTTGTGCGGACTATCAAGTATTTCACGCGAGACTCTGCTGATAGAGGCAATTTTTTTGCATTGATTTTCATGTTTTCTAGTTTTTCTGCTAATTGTTCACAGTTTCTAGTTTTTCTGTGTTTTCTAATTTTTTGGAATAGCATAACAGCGATTTGCAGGACAATTGGAAAAGTGTGATAAAGTTGCTAAAAATAGGTAAAACATCTACTAAGCGCGTTGTGAGGATTACTAGGTAATTCTCTTTTACTGATAACACCTCATTTGGAGCTAAAATGAACATCTCTTTTGTCAAGCTTGTGTGTATTTCCTTTCGTGTTCTCATTTTACAACACATGCATAATTTGATACTAGGTTGTGATCTCTATTAGTTTCATCTAGCAGGCTTAGTTATTAGTGATAGATCTAATTAGCTATCTTGGGTTATTGGACTCGCTAATCCACCGGCCCCTCGTTCCACCCTGTGCTTGCAAGATTAGCACCATGTTAAAGGGGAGGGGTCTACAGGACAGAAGCATTAAAGGCTCCATTAGGCAACCCTTTTGTGCTTTCTAGAACTCAGTAGTTTCTAAGTTGTGGACTCGTTTTGGCTTGTGTGAGGGGTTAAATGTTCCACATCTTTGAACTCACCTCGCATTAGTTAAAGCATTAAGTGTACCACCTTGTTCTTTTTGATTGCTTTTGGATAGATTTACTTTCAGGAATTAACATTTGTACACACATAGTAATTAAGCCCCCATGAACACTATTCGTGGATCTTTAGGGAGTGGGTTCCTAGTGAAACCCCTCTCTAAGACGGATTCCTTGTAGGTGGGGAGGATACTTTGCGCATCTCGCAGATAGATGAATCTTCAACTTGTTGATTGAGGCATCCTTTCTCCGGAGAGGTTGATAGATCACTGGGAGTTGATATCATAGATCTTTAAGAGATACTCTTAGTTTAGCGTGTCAAATTAATCTATCTGCTTTGATTGGGCTAAAAGTGAAAAGGTGTCAAAACCTTGAATCTAGAAGCTAAGTTCCCTTGTGGTACACTATTGTGAGTCGGTCACCTTTAGAGAGGGTTAACCGTAGCAGACAATCCCTCTTCAGGGAAAATTGTGTTGATGGAACCTTGAGTGGTAATAGCTATTTTTGACGTGGTAGTGACAATCGTTATATAAATGTCCTTGTGGAAGAAATCTCCACGGGTGTGGTTCATTGTGGGTTGTCAGATCACCCTAGCAGCTCTTGAAGATTAAGTTCTTAGACTGTGTCAAAACCTCGGTGCGCTAGGATTGGAGGTCACCCCTGTGAGTCATAAAAGTTGCAGAGTCAAAACATTACTAAAAAATTTAGAGAGGCAAACTTTTCACTTTCTAGGAATGTGTGCAATGATTGCAAAACTCTTTGAAAGCATACACAAATAACTCTCCTAGGAATTAGCACAAACTAAGTCACTTGATTGTTCATGCGCAAGGTTGCTTTTAACCTTGCTCATTGTTTTTAGACATGCTTAAAATCACTTGCTTGCTGTTCTATGTGCCTATTTATCTACCTGGTTACTGAAACGATCAAAAAATTTGTCAAAATCAGTCGCTGTTGTAAAACCGGTCTGCCTTCTCGTGTGAAATCATTTTGGTCTTATGCAAAATTATATGTTCCTCGCGCGAAATCAATTTCTTCTCGCACAAAATTAAATTGTTGTTGTGCATCTTCGCGCGATCCTGTGAACTTCTTCGCGCAAAATTAAACTATTGTCACTGACCTTTGCGTGAGACAGAAACTTCTTCAAACGGCCTGTAAAACTTCTTCACCCGACCCATAAAGTTTTTTCGCGTGAGACTTTGTATCAGCATTACCAATTGGGGTCTGTTTTAGCTATCTATGGCCTGCACGCTATCCTTTTCTGCATTCGTTTATCACTCTCTATTTGCAAACAGTCCTGAAACAGCGACACTTCACTTAGCTAAAGGCTTGTGTCTTACGCCTTGACTAGTCTCGTCTCATAAGTATTTTTTTGGTCTTTGTCTTATAGCTTGTCATACTTTGAGTCACAGTGGTCATAATCTCTGGCTGTTCTAGCCTTTAAATCAGACCATTTGTGCCTTAGTGAACAAATTTTTTCCTATTATCTTGTCCTTTTTGGGACTCAATCTTAGGGTAGTCCTTGTCCAGGTTTTAGCTTCTTGTCCTTGTCTATGATTGTCACAACCAGAAGCGGCAACGTGTTTTATCCTGATAATCTTAGACGTGGTCATGCTAGGGGTCATAATCATGGTAGAGGTAGCATACCTTTCGCTATGCAATCTGTATCTAGTTTGGCTAGTGAGGCGTCTTCACGGTCTTCCTCACCTGCCAAGTCATCTCAAGTTCAACGAACATTTTCCAATTTGCAACAAATTAGGAATCCTTTTTACCAAGAGGATACTGAGATAGGTAGAGGTCCTGCATTCCCAAACACAATGTATGATTCATTCTCCAGAGATCCTTTTGAAACACAAAACACTGAAATTGAACACATTCCTATAATGACTAATCATGAACCTGAACATGGTAGTCATAGTCGATATCAAGAACCACCTAGGGATAACAAAGAGAAAGAGAAAGAATATGACACTGATGAGGAACAGGAAGAAGTGGAAATCCTTCCTGAACACATAGCAAAATGTCAAAGAGAAAAACTTTCAGAAGATCATGGAAATCCTAATCAACGAAGAGAAAGAAAAATACTTTCTCAAACTTGCCCAAGAGGGAGCAAAGTTACTTCTCATTTCAATGTAGAAACTATTGTCAAAACTGAAGAAGAAACTGAGACCTCCAAACTCCAAAAATAATTGAAAATTATGCAAGACTAGTTGGCTCAGATGATGCATGAGAAGGAGAAACCCACAAAGACATAGACATTGGATGCTCTTTGTTCATTTCCATTTGACAAAAGCATAAACATGCCGCCTTTTCCACGAGACGTAGACTACCCAAATATGACAAGTACTTTGGTACTAGTGATCCCCAAGATCACTTGCAAAAATTTGGTGCTTTGTCTATGGAGTTTATGCACAATCAAACATACCTCATGCATTTATTCCCTGGAAGCCTAGGTGGTCAAGCTTTGGAGTGGTTCTCACATTTACCTCCTGTATCAAGATGTTTGACGAAATTGCCAATTCATTTGTTCAGCAATATTCTCATAACATTCAACATCCTGTAAATATTTGATATCTATGCAACCTTAAATAGAAGGTTGGTGAGCCTTTTCTAACTTTCCTCCAACGGTGGAGACAACTATACACTAAGTATTCCCATAAAATCCTAGAAACAAAAAAGCTCGACATTTTCACTAATAACCTCTTACCTGATTTCGGGTATAGAGTCCAACTACAAGGTCCATGTACCTTTGAAGACATGATTACACAGGCTATCCATATTGAAGAATTTATGGTCAAGAAAGGTGAGCTCACTCTTCAGAGAGACACAAAACAAGGCTCCACTTCCAATAGGGATAAAACCAAACATGTCAACAAGAACTGAGAAATTGTACATGATGGGGTTGTTGACAATGTCACACCCAAACCTGCTAAAGCAGCATTTAATCTCACGAATTGCCTCAAAGCGGCCAAAAATGTTGAGAAACCTCCCCCTAACAACAAGGCGTCTGGGAATAAACTGAGAAACTCATGGACAACACGACCCAAGCGAGAGTATATGCCTTTGGGAAAACCTTTGGATGTGGTTTGCAAAACATTGCTACAACACAAGCTTATCTCACCAATGGATAACTCTCATCCCTATGATCCACAACCACGTCCACCATGGTGGAATGAGACCTCATTTTGTGAGCATCACCAAAACAAGGGACACAAAACCAGCAACTGTATAAACTTGCGTCATAAAGTCTAAGACATGATTGATGCTGGTGATCTTGTGGTAGATGGACATAACAAAAATTTGAACCACAAGGCATTCAAAGAGCCTTTCCCAACTTATGAAAAAGGAGAGACTTTGAAACCAGAACCCTACAATAAGGTCAACTATACATATTCCAATGATGACAATGTTATTCACATGGTTGAACCTGTAGATTCTGAATACTGTGACATTATTACCATAAAGGGCAAGCAAGATAACGCCAAACCCAAGACACCATTTGTCTTGAGAGGCCCTACTTCCAATAACATGGATAATGCGTCTTCGCAACACTATGCTAACGTTGTTACTCGCTTTCATGCAAAGTTGGTGCTCAAAGGCCCTGCACCTCCTACTTCAAATCTTGAACAACACAAAGAAAAAGCCCTTGCTAGTCCATCCAATAAAAGTGCAAAACACACAACGCACTTGACTGCAACCAGTTATAGTGTTCTCGATCAGTTGAAATCAACTAGTACTAAGATTTCCATCTTTGAGCTACTTAAAATCTCGCCTGCTCATAGGAAAATTCTGGACAAAGCCCTCACTGAGGCAAACGTTCCTCAAGATCTTGATCTTAAGTTATTTCAATCCATGGTAGGTCACTTGACCTCACCTCATCTTATGACCTTCTCCAAGGAGGATGAAAACTCGTTGAATCACCCACACAATTAGCCTCTACACATTGAGGTTATGATCCACCAGACACGTGTTCATCGGGTACTCATTGACAATGGCACTAGCCTAAATATTATCTCTGCTACTCTGCTTAGACAATTGGATTATTCTCAGAACTCTATTGATCATCAACGAAAGATTACTATTAAAGCATACGATGAAGTGGAACGAAAGTCACTAGGTCTTATGATTTTACCAATTCGTGTCAGTCCTGTCGAAAGGGATGTCACCTGTCAGGTGCTTGACATTCCCTTAGCCTACAACATTCTGTTGGGACGGGCATGGATACATGAGATGCGCGTTGTGTCATCCACATACCACCAATGCATTAAATTCCCATTTCATGGTTCCGAAGTTACTATTCCTACCACTACCAGCTACACCTACAATATGCTCAAAGCTATTGATTCTTTCATCCCTGCTAACCGTGAGTCTACTGATTGCCATGATAATAAGTTGAAACAAATTGAGCAGTCATTTAAATTGAAAGAAACTGGTATGGGAGAGTATCACATGGAACCAGTGATGTCATTAACATCTATTCCAGAGTCCCGTCGACATTATGGGAGGCCCTCAGAAGTAAAGAAGCCGTTCGTGTTGACACCTCAGACCAAGTTTAATGGCTCTTTTGTCAAGGCTACAGTTCCCTTAGAAGATGAAAGTGAAAATAGAGCCATTGATGCATGGCTTTAATAAGAAGAGGCTCCAGTGGACCTAACAGAACAAGCTCGAGAAATCACTCCTAAGAAATATGGACCTGGTCTTAAGCTTATGAAGCGTTTTGGTTACAAGGGAACTGGCCCTATTGGGTGCAATAACAATGGTCTAATAGATCCTATCAAAGCAACAGCTCGAAGCAACAGCAACACAACTGGCCTAGGGTTTAAGAAGGTCCCCTTCGAATTGGGATCCAATAAATTCATACCCGTACTTGAGAGTTCATCTGAAAATGAGTCACAATCTGAGTTAGGTACTCGAGAGGAAGAATCTGATGATGAGGATTCCTACCCCCATCCTATTCCTTATGATCTCGCTAAATTCTTTGCTGAGCCAGATGAATTTGTGCCATGTGTTAGCACTGTGGATGATACTAGTGATTCTTCTGAGGATAATACTGAGAAACTCGAATATCATTCAGAAAAGGGAGAATCTAGTCAGTCATACCATATTGAATATTTGTGTAAGAATCCAAAGGCTGAAGGAGAGTATGTCCCTATCAATGTTGGTGAGTTCTATAGTCTCTCACCATGTAGCACTGATTCTTATGAATATGAGTTTGACAATCTTTCAAAAGCGACTACTGATAAAGACATTGACCAAGTGCATGTCTATGAAAATTGAATCGAAGTGGGTGAAACGTCTAGGGTTAGGTCATGGGGGTCTGATCCAACTAGTGTCCTAGAGTCATCAATTACTAACGTTCGTACTCTGAGGCGTTTGAATACACCTGTGGATGAGGTCGCCATAGGTCTCGAATTGCTGGTCCATGCATTTAATGACTATACTGTGAACACAATTGAACCAGCCACTACTCTCTCACTCGCACATCCCGAGCTTATAGACTGGAACCCCAATGCATCTAACAAAGTCCCTATGTTCTAGAATGACTATGCTCTTGCTTGTTACCTAAATGCTATCAAACCTGTAATGTCTTCCACCAATGAGCAAAGTATAAACATGACTGAGGCCGACATCAAATATCTTAGTCACATAATTAAAAAGAAAAAATGCAAGAGGTCTGATGGTGAAAACCACATTATGGTAGTGTCGGATCCCAAAAAGGTAAAAACAAAAGACGTATCCAAGGGTGAAAACATATCTGAGGCGCCCGCGGATGAGATATTTGATGTTCTTTCCAGTCACTTTCAGGAGAGATCGTTAGTGTTAATAGAGCCAATGTAGCCAATTAACCTAGGCACAGAAGAACATCCTCATGTGATACATCTGGTGCAGTAATTGTCACCTAAAGAGAAGGAACAATTCATTGCCTTTTTCAAGGAAAAGAAAATAAATTTTGCCTAGACATATTTTGACATGCTAGGATTGGATCCTGATCTTATCATGCATCACTTGTCTATATCACCAGGCATCAAATCGGTTAAACAGAAGCTTCGAAAAATGCACCCTCATGTTGCATTGCTCGTCAAAGCAAAATTGGAGAAACTTCTAAAGGCTGGTTTCATCTTAGCAATTGATTATGTTGAATGGAATCCAATATTGTTCCTATTTCCAAGTACGATAAATCTATCCAAGTTTGTACAGACTTTTGTGATCTTAACTTGGTATGTCCTAAAGACGACTTTCCACTCCCTAATATTGATATGATCATGGACATGACGGCTGGCTATGAGATGTACTCACTTATGGATGGTTTTTCTAGATACAATCAGATAAAAATTGTGCCAAAAGGTCAAGAGAAAATAGCTTTCACATGTGCATGGGGAACCTTTTGTTGGAATGTGATGCCATTTGGTTTAAAGAATGATGGAGCTACATATCAGCGGGCTGTTACTACAATTTTCTATGACATGATGCATAGAACCATGGAGGACTACGTTGATGATACCTTAGTCAAACGTGCTAAATGCTCCTAAAGATGACTTTTCGCTCCCTAATATTGATATGATCGTGGACATGACGACTGGCTATGAGATGTACTCACTTATGGATGGTTTTTCTGAATACAATTAGATAAAAATTGTGCCAAAAGATCAAGAGAAAATGGCTTTCACATGTGCATGGGGAACCTTTTGTTGGAATATGATGCCATTTGGTTTAAAGAATGCTGGAGCTACATATCAGTGAGTTGTTACTACAATTTTCCATGACATGATGCATAGAACCATGGAGGACTACGTTGATGATACCTTAGTCAAAAGTGTTGAACACAATACTCATCTACAAGATTTGGGTCCCATCCTAGATCGTATGGAAAAATTTAGTCTTCGGCTCAATCCTAAGAAATGTGCATTTGGTGTCACAATAGGAAAATTGTTAGGATATATTGTTTCTGCAAAAGGAATTGAAGTAGATCCAAAAAAAGTACAAGCAATAATGGACATGCCACCACCTTGGAACATCAGTCAGATGAGAGGGCTACAGGGAAGGCTTTAATCTATTCACAGGTTTATTTCACAATTGGCGGATAAATCAAAATCCTTCACAAAGACCTTACATAAGGGTGTGAAATTCAATTAGAGCCAGGATTGTGAGCAAAGCTTAACATAGATCAAACAATATCTTGTCAATCCACCAATCCTGATGCCTCCTATGCATGGGAAGCCTTTGCTTTTATACATTTTAGCCACTAAAACATCTTTGGGAATCTTGTTGGCTCAGGAAGACAATGACAACAAAGAAAGAGCTATTTATTACTTGAGCCGAACATTGGTCTCTTATGAGAAAAACTACAGCATTATTGAGAAAGCTTGTTTGGTAGTTGTCTTTGCTTCCTAGAGTTGAGACACTACATGCTTGCCCACACTACACGGCTTGTGGCTAAAATAGATCCATTAAAGTACTTGCTCAGTAAAGCAGCTCTTACAGGAAGATTGGCTAAATGGGTCATGATACTAAGTGAGTTTGACATCCAATATGTTGAACGCAAAGCTATAAAGGGGCAGGCAATTGCAGATCAGCTGGTCAAGGCACCCATATAGAGTCTTCTACCAATAAAAATTGATTTCCCAGATGAGTCAATTCTAACACTCACTCACCATACATGGGTTATGTTCTTCGATGGGTCCTTCACACAACAAGGATCAGGTGTTGGATTACTCTTCATTACACCACAGAGATACTCATTGCCCAAAGTGTACAAGATTCTGTTTCTTTGTACAAATAATATTGCTGAATATGAAGCTTTGATCAATGGTATGAAAATTGCAGCTGAATGGAGAGTAGATCAGTTGGACATCTTCGATGACTCTCAACTTTTTATCAACCAAGTAAATGATGTGTATCAAACAAAGGATGAAAAACTAATTCCTTACAAACGCATGGTTGATGACTTGACAAAGTATTTTGCACACATCACCTTCCAACAAGTTCCACGTGCAAATAATAAAGCGGCTGATGCCATGGCCACTCTGGCCTCTCTGCTACAAATGTCAGAAAATGATCTCCGACATGAGTTCTTGGTGGAAGCGTTACACTACCCAGCCTATGATACACCTGATTCCAGGATAATCTGTTCTATTATAGGACAAGAATCATCCTGCTACCATCACATCTATTCCTACCTTCGTATTCAAACCATTTCGGAAGGTCTGACCTAGAATGAGAAACGTTACCTAATTTGTAACGCTTCACATTATGTCATTATTGCTAATGATCTGTATAAGAGAGGTCTCGACGAAACACTCCTTAGGTGTTTAGAAATTGACGAGTCCAAACGTGCACTAATTAACGTTCACGAAGGCATTTGTAGATCTCATTCCAATGGCCTGACACTAGCTCGCAAACTCCTTCGTGCTAGTTACTACTGGCCTAAAATGGAGCAAGAAGCTGTTAAGTATGCTAGGTCCTGCAAGCAATTTTAGCTACATGGGAATCTCATTCACGCTCTAGCTTGAGAGTTGATTCCCTCTACTACAACATGGCCATTTCAAAAATGGGCCTTCGACTTGGTGGGGCAAATTCACCCAACCTCTTCCAATGGACATAAGTTCATTATCATGGCTATAAATTATTTCACGAAATGGGTAGAGGCAGTCCCTCTCACAATCGCTGATGGCAAAATTGTAGTGCTTTTTATCACAAACTACATCATCTGTAGATATGGTATATTGTCTTCAATCATTACTGACAATGGAGGACAGTTTAAGAATAAAGACCTCAAGGAACTATGCAAGAAATTCAAGATCACACAAAATTGGTCTTCCATTTATTACCCCAAGGGTAATGGCCAAGTCGAGGCATCCAATAAGGCGATCCTCAAAATTCTTCATCGCACAATCAGTAAGTCAAGAAGAGACTGGCATCTCCAGATCAATCCAGCCCTGTGGGCATATAGGACAAGCATTAGAACTCCAATGGGCACGACTCCTTTTGCGTTGGTGTATGGGGCAGATGTTGTACTTCCAATAGAGATCGAGATTCCTACCTTGAGAATCTCCATGAAAGACCTTATCACTGATGATGACTACAGGATAGCTCAGCTTCAAGAGCTTGTGTTACTGGATGAATGACGACAAGTGGCATGTGATCATCTATGAGCATATCAATAAAGAATGGCATGAAGCTACAATAGAAGAATCAGGCCACGTGACTTCCAGTTGGGTGACCTCGTCCTGAGAGAGAACCCTAAAAATCAACAACAATGAATGCAAAAAGGAAAGTTCGAACCAAACTGGCTAGGTTCGTACATCATCACTACAGTATATGGATCTGGCGCTTATCAGCTTTCCACAACCAAAGGAGAAGTGCTTAAAGAGCCTATCAACACTCTCCACCTGAAGCGGTTTTACAGTTGATTTAATCTCAGCAAGCTTTTTGTACATATCTATATATCCTTAAATAAATCTAAAAACCAAAAAAAAAAAAAAAAAAATTTTTTTTTGAAAAGTGCCATTGGTGAAAACCTGGAAACAGGCATCATGGTAGCAAAAAAAGAGAATCTTGTCAAGAAGGTGAAAACCTGGTAAACAAGCACCTCTTGTTCCCAATGCTCCATCTTGCAGTGCATCTTCTGGCTATTCTGTATAGTCGCTTTCACGCTTTCGCTTTCCTGCTTCCTGCTCATGTATCCATGGATTGAGTCTTGTCACAGCTCAGGGGCATTCCCCCTTAGTGTCACTCTTTTTTAGATTCTCCTCATAGAATCTCCTTTGCGATAGTCACCAGTGGTCCTCACTGCGTCTGCCTACTGTTGCTAGTGTCACTCTTTTCAAGATTCTCCTCATAGAATCTCCTTCGCGACAGTCACTAGTGGTCCTCACTGCATCTGCCTACTGTCGCTAGTATCACTCATTTTGAGATCCTTCTCTAAGATCTCTTTTGCAACAGTCACCAGTTGTTTCAATTGTGTTTTCCTACTGTTGCTAAGTTCATGTCTCCAGACTCCTTTATGGAAGATCTCTTTTGCGTCAAGCACTAGTCATCCTGGCTGTGTCCATCTACTGTCGCTTAGTCCTCTTTAGGTTCTTCATCGTGAAGATTCCTCTTTGACCTCAGTCACCGATCATTCTGACTACATCTTCCTACTATCATCACCCTACTGAAGAGATTTCTTTCAAACTTTCTCTGGACATTGACACTTGACATCAATCTCGAAAACATTGAAGTCAAAAAATGATATACTTGTTTGGATATGCTGAGCTTTTCCTTTGTTTGCTTTGTTTTTGCTTTATCATATCTCCTCGAGAAACTTGATGATGTCATCTTCGACTAGAGAAGTAATGACTGGGGGCATGATCTTTTCTTTGCTTTCTGTTTGCGGTCTAGTTCCAATAAGTTGATATATTCCTATAAGAGGGGTGTCCACTATAAGAGCCTCTATCTCGTATTGGATGGCCGTGTGTACCTCTACTCCTTTTATACAGATATGTCAATGACATTGGTTCTTCTCCTTGTTTGTTGGAGTAAACTCTTCATGCTATAGTAAATACTGATAGTCGTCCTGCTAAGTGAACGTACAGGTCACTGCGAGTATATCTAGCACACTTCTATCTCAGGTTACGAACGCAAGGGTCGTTGCGGACATAATGAATACTGAATACTTAGCATAAGAGGGATCTCCCATGTGTTTGGTGTGCCTGTCATGCAAGAAACATTCAGGTCATCCTAGCGTTTATGCTCTGATGCTTATGTTAACTTGCTACATTAAAAGGGACAAATGTTCTGATCATTCTGGCTTCTTGTGCCTCGAATGCTTACATTTAATCCCGAAAAACCAATAATGTATGTTATATTCATATTTCCATGATTGCAATGTTAGTGAGAATTGTATAACATACGAGCTTTATTTTATATCCGGTGATGATTAAATATCGAGGCTTGGTAACCAGACCTAGGGTTGCATTTAACATAGTCTTGTATTACATACTTCACTTGTATAAGCATGCGATTCAATTGCAAATCTACTTTCACCTTCTCTGATGAGGGATTGCTGATCTCTTCAAAGAATCAAATTCATTCACGAACTGCACAAATGATTGATTAATCACCCTCTTGGCTACTGTGGTTTCTTTGAACCCATTTTTTTCGAGATCGAATTTGAAATCTGACACACTTAAGTGGCTCAAAAATGCATTTTAAATTTTTTTGTGCAATCCAAATTTTTCTAATACTTTGTGATTCTTGGAATCTTTTCAACACAAACTTGGTCTTTTGGACCTCGAGATCGTTCTGATCTCTTCATATTTCTTCAGATCGTTCTGATCTCTTTATATTTCTTCAGATCATTCTAATCTGTCCAAAAATTTATTCTAATCATTATGATCTCTTCATATTTCTTTAGATCATTCTGATCTCTTCATATTTTTTCTGATCGTTCTGATCTCTTCTTTATTGTTCAGATCGTTCTGATCTCTTCTACATTCTGTTGAATCTCATATTTCTTCTGTATCTATTGCTATAGTGCTTCACATCTATTTCTAGTGTGTCATCTTTCGAATTCGCTCCCGAGGGGGCAAGAGGATTACATCATTGAATACCTATTGCTTGGGGCATCTGGTTCCCATCTTATGTCCTTATCACTTGGGGCATCTCATCACTCGGGGCATTTTGTTCCCTTCTATTTGGCATCTTTGCCATCTATCTTATCTTTTCATCAATTGATCAACCTTATAACAACTCTTCTCAGAGTTTGATAGACAGGTATTGGGACAGTCTAAACCCCGACTCCTGAGGATCAAGCCTCATTCTGGGGATGATTCTATGACTCATGATTGGACCTTGTTATCTTTTTTTCAATCTCTTGGGTATCTAGGTGTTCTATCTGGATCCTTGAAGATTAAACTCCGTTCTGGAGATAATCTTCTAAATGCTTATCAATTTTAGGTATCTAAATGTTTTTTTTCTGGATCCTTAAAGATTATGCTTCATTCTGGAGATAGTTTTTTAAATGCTATCGATCTTTGGTATCTAAGTGCTCTACTTGGATTCCTTAGGATTAAGCTCTGTTCTAGAGATAAATCCTTAAAAGCTTATCAATTGGTCTCTGTGTCATCAACTTTGAAACTAATCTCATGTTCGCATTATGCTTTCTGATTATTTTTGAATTAAACGTGTTGCTCGCACATTCATTCAAATAGGGGCAAATTGTAATACCCCAAAATTGGCTCATTGCCATCTCAACCAATTCTGGTCTATTTCTGATCAATCCTAAAGTCCTATTCCATTAGGCAAATTCTTATTCTACTACTCGCTACTTGAATTAATTGTCAGATGTAGAAAACCCTAATCTGCATTCATCATGCTTATTATTTAATTCCTATAGTATTTACTCATATTAGTCACATTAAACCTATTGATTAATATTTAATTTAATTACTAAGTATTTATACTTTAATTAAATTAAATTATATCTTAAGGCTAATGTACTATGGAATTAAATTTATTTAATTTAATAAATATGCCTATCTTGATTAATTAAATGTAATTATTTAATTAAATGGGAAAGGTATTTCTAAGCAATTAAAGAAAATTATTTAATTAAATGGAGTACTTACTTCTAATTAATTAAACAAAGTTATTTAATTAAATGGGAAGCCATTCCTAATTAATTAAATGAATTTATTTAATTAAATAAGAAAAGTGTCTTCATTCTGGAGATAGTCTTTTAAATGCTATCGATCTTAGGTATCAAAGTGCTCTACTTGGATTCCTTGGGATTAAGCTCTGTTTTAGAGATAAATCTTTAAAAGCTTATCAATTGGTCTCTGTGTCATCAACTTCGGAACCAATCTCATGTTCGCATCATGCTTTCTGATTATCTTTGAATTAAACATGCTGCTCGCACATTCATTCAAAGAGGGGCAAAATGTAATACTCCAAAATTGGCTCATTGCCACCTCAACCAATTCTGGTCTATTTCTGATCAATCCTAAAGTCCTATTCCATTAGGCAAATTCTTATTCTACTACTCACTACTTGACTTAATTGTTAGATGCAAAAAACCCTAATCTACATTCATCATGCTTATTATTTAATTCCTATAGTATTTACTCATATTAATCACATTAAACCTATTGATTAATATTTAATTTAATTATTACGTATTTATACTTTAATTAAATTAAATTATATCTTAAGACTAATGTACTATGGAATTAAATTTATTTAATTTAATAAATATGTCTATCTTGATTAATTAAATGTAATTATTAAATTAAATGGAAAAGGTATTTTTAAGCAATTAAAGAAAATTATTTAATTAAATGGAGTACTTACTTCTAATTAATTAAACAAAGTTATTTAATTAAATGGGAAGCCATTCCTAACTAATTAAATGAAGTTATTTAATTAAATAAGAAAAGTGTCTTCATTCTGGAGATAGTCTTTTAAATGCTATCGATCTTAGGTATTTAAGTGCTCTACTTGGATTCCTTGGTATTAAGCTCTGTTCTAGAGATAAATCCTTAAAAGCTTATCAATTGGTCTTCGTGTCATCAACTTCGGAACCAATCTCATGTTCGCATTATGCTTTCTGATTATCTTTGAATTAAATGTGTTGCTCACACATTCATTCAAAGAGGCAAAATGTAATACCCCAAAATTGGCTCATTGCCATCTCAACCAATTCTAGTCTATTTCTGATCAATCCTAAAGTCCTATTCCATTAGGCAAATTCTTATTCTACTACTCACTACTTGATTTAATTGTCAGATGCAAAAAACCCTAATCTGCATTCATCATGCTTATTATTTAATTCCTATAGTATTTACTCATATTAGTCACATTAAACCTATTGATTAATATTTAATTTAATTACTAAGTATTTATACTTTAATTAAATTAAATTATATCTTAAGGCTAATGTACTATGGAATTAAATTTATTTAATTTAATAAATATGCCTATCTTGATTAATTAAATGTAATTATTTAATTAAATGGGAAAGGTATTTCTAAGCAATTAAAAAAAATTATTTAATTAAATAGAGTACTTACTTCTAATTAATTAAACAAAGTTATTTAATTAAATGAAAAGCCATTCCTAATTAATTAAATGAAGTTATTTAATTAAATAAGAAAAGTGTCTCTAATTAATTAAAAGATTATTTAATTAAATAAAAAAGGTAATTATGAGAGCATATTTCATTTTATTAAATTAAATATTTCACCAAAATCTCTAAATCAGTTAACTCCTTTTTCTACTCAAATTAAATCAATTAACTCTTTTTTCTACTCAAATTAAATCAGTTAACTCCCTTTAATTTGGGAATCTTCCTTTATGACTGAACTTCACCTTTAATCCTGACCGTTGATTAGAATCGATCTCAACCGTTGATGGATTCCAGGAAAGTCTATTTAAGAGACCCTCACCCTCATCTCTTCATTTTGGGGGAGGTTGAATGAGAATTTGCATCGAATTGCTGTTGGATTGTGCATTCATTTGAGCTCCTTATTTTCATAAGATTTTCATTGTTAGTTTAATTCTCATATAGAGTTAATATGCATACATTTAGTATAATTTCTTTTACTTGTTCTTAGATTAAATGCATTTTTTATTCTAGATTAATCTGCATTCTCATATAGATTAGTCGCATTTCATTTCTTAAATCCTTCATTCTTAGAGGATCTGGTTGCTTAAACACCTCAAATCTGAAGATATCTAACAAGCAATTCCCTTTAGATAGAAGGCAACAAGTCGCTTTGCTGGCTGATTTTTGGATGAACAATCCAATGTTCATTCCAGGATGAATCGGCAAATAAAAATCGTGTTGAAGTGTGTGTGGTAGCAGAGGCTGCATATTCACGCATACACCATTTTATAAGACTCTAAGACATTACATATCTATCCATTAGAACAAATAGGTCATCTTAGAATTCACAATCTCTAGTAATAGGAAATACATGTATTACATTACAGGATTGACTCTAAATGAATAAATGGCTAGATAAATAATACATGAGATAGAATTATGCATCTTTGGGTATAGGTCGACACATTAACCAATTTCATAGATTCAAGAGCACATAAGATAACTCTTAAATGTGAAACCTTGCCAAATCAAATACTAGGAATAGCATGAAGAGTAACATTGGAAAACATCACTCAAGAAGAGAAATCATAATTTCTACCAGCTGTCACATACTTGATTATGTGTACTTAGAGTAATGATCCTTGATATGTCCACAATATGAAGCCAAGTAAGTATAAAATAGAAAACAACAGATATGTTATTGGGTGATACAAGATTACCAATAGCCCAAGGATGCTCCTACATCAATTTTAAAGGGGATATTGATTCCCTCATTTTGCATGGCTGGGGTAGATCTAGTATTGAGTTGGGCTTCTACCCCAAAGTGGTTTTGGGGTTCTATCTGTTCATGGTTTCTATGGATAATTTCTTTTATCTAGCCTTATTCATTATTGCACTATTTTTCTCTAAACAAAATCAACGGAGAGTCTTTTCTCTTAGTTGGATTCTTCCTAGATTCACTATTCTTATGGTGGACCTTTGATCCCTATTGTCCTTGTCACTACATTCCATATTTAGGTAGTTCTCTATTTTGGAGTTGGGAAGGAGTTCCTCTATTGATTTGGGTATATTGTTGGTGGTTTTTGATGGACCAACCTTTGATACCAAGATATAAACCCTATATTTTATATTGGGTTGGAAATCTAGTTACAATTCTTTTTCATAACTTGTTGGATTGGTTGGGTTGGGGGTTTTGCACCCCAACCATATTTTTGAGAGGGTAGAGCATTATCAAGTCCTACATTTATGGAGTTTGCCTCAAAAGGATTTTGAGCTCTCTATCTATGTTTATGCCTAGAGGTATAAGTGCCCTTTCTAGTGGTCATATGTTTTCAATTACTATAGCTGGCAAGTTTTGGGTTACTCCAATCCATGGGTGGAATTCAAGTCTTTTCATGACATGTTCTTTGAAGGACTGTACTAGTTTGTTCTAATAGCTTACAGAGCATGTATTCTTTGTATTATATTTTGAGGAACACTAAAATTGCAATAATTTCTACTCTATGGAGTGAGTTTTTATGCTTTTCTAGCCATGTGTGTTGGATTTCCTTGAGCATATGATTCTTATTTTGTCAATATGAAGATATGATGGAAGATTTGTTGTCCTATGTTAAAATGACTTCTAATTTCTTGGGACAATTTATTTTGATAGAGGAAGACATTAGTTCCATAGATAGTCAATGCAACTTTCAATCTCTTTCAACCCTATATGTTGACATAAATGGAAAACGTATTTTCAAAAATGATCACTTAAGTAATCATGATTTGTTTCACAAAGACGAAGTGGGTGACTAGAAGGATCATTTCACTCTAGAAATGAACATGTGTATGGATTTGTCAATGGAGAAGGGGTTCCAAGAAGCAAGCTTCTTCCTTGAGTAAAAACTCTAACTTACAAAATGTAGCTCAAAAGGAAAAATACATAAAACATGAAAAAAAAAACTCAAACTTTTTTTTCCATATTCACAAAAATACAATGATTTTTTACAATTTTTTTGTTGTTTTTTATTACAAAATATGCAGATCATGAAGTAAAAATGCTAAAACTTTCAGCATAGTCTTTTGTATTTTTCGAGTTTTTGAATTTTGATCAATGATACATTTTGTTTTGAACTTAACCATATCCAACCAACTCATCTACAAATGTAGAATGCAAATAAAGTGTTTAATAAAAAGCTTGATATGTCTATAATACCAAAGAGAGAAAAGTACAAATAGATAAGCTTTGGTAATAGATAATCATAATGCATTATTTTCTTCTACAATGCATGACAATTTAAATTTTTATCACATCATTATGAGTTTCTTTTGATCAATTGATTTCATATTTTATCCTTATATTTATTGTATTTATTTTCATGCTGAATAAATATATATATATATATATATGAAATATCAAAGTTATGTATATATACAACTACAGCTAAATAAGATATACATTATTGTTTTGTTTCTTTTAAAGATAATAAAACAACATCCTAATATTGTTGCTTTTAATAAAAAAAAATAAAAGGTCATAAATAACTTGCTATACCATATTTATATTTTGTAATTTGAAAAAGGATATTCTACTTTTGCATAAGTTATCAACTCATCTATTCTTAAATAGATTCAAGTGAATTAATTATACTAATTACCAAAATAATTTTTTTTAAAAAAAATCATAGAAACACCTTTTAAACAATAATCAGTAGATTACCACAATTTATATTAATATAGATTTTGAATTTCTAAATTTAACTATATATTTTTGTTTGTCATCCAATGATCATCAAAATAAAAGGCTTGAAAATAAAATAAAGATTTTTTATCATGTGTAATCTAACCAAAAAAATAATGTGGATTTTCAAAGACGTCCGGCATAATGTTCTAAATGTTCATCTATCCATTGATTTCGTAAAAATGCCTGTGCTAAAAATATGTTATAAGAAACTGATAATTTCTCATAAACAAGCAACTCAAGTATAGGTATATAAGCTGACCATTAAAACAGAGAAAATGCACAGGATTACGATAATGTTTATAATGAACAACTACCCTTAACTGATACGTTAGTCAAATAAAGCATCCATTTTTTCATCCTAAGATTAAAAAAATGAATTAGGATCTGTTTCATCCTTACAGTGTACACTAATGCGCCCAAAACTATCAAAACGACCACTTATCTGACATGCTTTAACTGGAGAACTGGGACAAAAACATCGTAGACCTTTCTTTAAAATACTGGAGACCTGCAATCCGATCAATATGCAATGTTAGAAATGATCGCCAGCCAATGATTCAAGTTACAACCGTTAACAATGCTATAAAGGTCAAAAGCGATTAAAAGCTTTAAAAAATAAAATAAAAGATTTTGACAGCGGAAAAACTGAAAGAAATAGAAGCCATTAAAACAGGGGAAAAATTAATGATTTGAGTAACCTTTAAGCCGCCTCTGAAACTCGGTCCATGATATTGGCCACAGCGGTTTTGGAGTCCCTGAGCAATTGTAGACTGTTAATTAAGCTCCTTCTCTTGGTAGCCACCACTGGGCTTTCCTCCATTATCTTCTCCATAACTCCGAAATTAGGCCCTCCAACTTCCTTGAGAATCTGGGACTCCAGCTCCCTGCCCACCAATTTCCTGCAGACAAACTGGAGATGCAAAGGAATCCCATCTCCCATCCTCAGAATGACCACTTTCCAATACGCCATGACGCTCATCTGCATTTCGTAAGCCTCTTCCACTCGTTCGCTCGGCATTTCCATAATATCACCAACATCAACTTCCCCGAAATCTTCCAAAACAACCGTCTTGTTAGCTACATTATAACCAGAGCCCGACGCCCAACCCTTTTCACTGTCCCTGACGAGAAGGCGCAGCCTGTCCATGAACTGGCTCTTCGACTGTATGAGCCTGCCATAAGTTTCCATATATGCAGGACTGAGCGTGAAATCGATCCCCTTCTCCATCGCAAGCATTTCTTTCACGTGTCCAATGCATTCCTGCCTCTTCTCCACAACCAGCCCTTGCACAGCTCGTTGAACTCGCGACCGGAGCTGCGGGTAGCACTGGCAGTAGCACTCAATAACACGATTAATGACCGTTTCTAAGTAGTCCCAAACGGTGGTCGCAAGGCCGAGTCCCTTATCCGAGACCTCTTCAACCATTTGCTGCAACAGGTCGAGGAAAACAGAGCGCGGCAAGAAATTAGGGAGGCCAACGCCCTTGGCTTCCCCGAGCATTTGAGTCTCCTTTGCCAGAAATCTCGTACCCACTGCGCCGCTCTGACAGAAATCTTTGTAAAACTTGTCGAACATGTCCCGCAAGCGGGCAGTGCAATGCATCTGAGGATCCTCTGGAAACTGCTGAAACTCCCCCAAAATCACGACTTTCTTCAGCGACTCCTTTATCTCGTTCAGCAGCTTCACGAACCCGACGTCGGCCTCCCGCGGGTTGCACAAATGCTGAGGGAGGGACCTAAGCTCCGACTGGCGTTTTCCCAACATGTCGTCGATTCTGTTGCAGATCTGCGGCAGCGTGGTGTTGATTGTTGTGGCCTGAATTCGCATCAGTTTCTGGGCCAGCACGGGGATTCCTACCATTTCCTTGTCGATCTTTCTCAGCAGCGGGTGGGAGTCGAACAGCTGCTGTTCTTTCCGCCGGGCCTCGGCGTTGGTCTCGTCGTCGATGCCGTTGCGGACGCAGACGTAGCCGAGGCCAATGTTGACGGCGTCCACCGTCACTTTCTCGAGGAGGCCCTCCGGCGCCTTGTCCGATTTCGTCACCACCGCCAGAGTCCTCTCGCCCTGCGGATCTACTTTCTGCGACATTCGAATCGACTCGCACGTCGGAAAATCCACATTCGCCGCCAACACGTTCAGAATGATGCTCTCCTTGGGAGTGATGTACTGCATTATGATGTCCGCAATCTGCTCGTAAATGTCCTCCGGCTGACCGGCTATGGGAACCCGGGTTATGCCGGGAAGGTCCACCATTGTTAAATCGGGAGCTCCGACTTTCGTTATGTGGAGCGTAATTTGGCTGTAGCTAATGCCTTTCCCTTCCCCTGCTATCTTGTGCGTCGCGGCATCGATTTCGGCAGTGATGTCCCACTCCTTTATTGTCTCCTTTAGGCCACTGTATTCGATGGAAATGTTGGCCTGGGATTTTTCTGAGCAACTCTGGAGTCTCATGATGAGAGGGACTCGGGTGCAGATGCCCGTTCCTCGGGGAAGCTTAATGCCCGCCAGGGACTCCAACACGCTCGACTTCCCGCTGGACTGGTCGCCCACCACCACGATGCTCGGAAGTTGAATCCCCTCTTTCATTATGTCGAGGTTCCGCAGCTTGTCTACCGCGTCCAGCAACGGCCGGATTTGCTGCTGGTAGGATATGGTCAGGCTTGAGACTCCCGCGCTCGGGTCTTCCTCCTCTTCTTGGTCAGGATTCGACATCAGCATCGACATCCTCAGCCTTTCGTCCAAACAACTAGTCGACATTTTTCAAGAGCTCAAACAAACTAATTTGAAAATTCAGTGTCCCGTAGGATATGCTCATGTAACATACAAAGCAAATCTGGTGTGGCTTTATACTTAAATTTGGATAGATGACCGACGCAATAGTTATTTGTACACAGAAAATAGTTAGTTGTACACAGAAAAGCTTTTCGATTTTGGGTTGTACAGAGGTTTCAGATTTTGAACGACGCTCCGTATGATCTTCAACGCCGCTGCTTCCACTACCGCTTACGGAATTAAGATTTCGGAGTGCGTTTTACAGAGACATGATCCATTTAAGTGAGAAATTTCCAGTTCCTCGTACTTCCGTAACTACTGCAACATGAAAGGTGTCCAAATTTGGTTTTAGACCAAACTTTGGTGTCGAGGATTTGGACTACAAAAGATCCTACTTTTGACCCCTTGTAAGATCAAAGATCGTTCGTATGATTTCCATTAATGAGGCTCTCTGATTTCGTACGATCCTTCGTTTGATCCTCTGATCGATTAAGATCATTTGAAATGATCGTGACATTACAATATTATGAATTTGCAGAGCGCGTGATCCTTTTTAGACCGAGTTTTGACGGGACAGGCTCTAAAGACAACAAAGTCAAATTTTCTTTTCCACACTTGCAAAACGTAGTGATATTTTTTTTTTTTTTTTTTTTTTTTGTTGTTTTCGACACAAAAGATACAGATCATGAAGATCAAATGTTGAAATTTTGGAAAAAATTTTATGATATTTTTTATTTTTTGAAAATTGGTCAGCTCTACATTTTGTACGGAGGATAGATGTGTCCAGTTTTGAAGTTCATAATACTCACTCTAGTACTCTATCATGTAAAAGAAATATCATGTGTCCTCTCCTGACGTAAAATTCCATTTTCTCTATCTAATTGCACAGATTGCAATTTCAAATTTTACTTAACTCGTAACGTGTTGATTGCTATTAGGAAAGTATAAGAGAGGACTTCATTTTTTAAAGATATATTATTAAATAATTGTTAATTAGTAGGATCATTTTAGTATGCATTGGATATGTTGAAGATGTGTGAAGATAATTAACCATATTGATAGTTTATGGTACATTCAAACAATGCATGAAATCCATACTCCTGGATGAGTAAAGGTCCCAATAGAAAAGCAATAAGTGTTAAGTGTGTCATTCATTCTCATGAGAGATCGGTTCTTGTGAACCACTAGTCATGAAACATGGGTCAATCAATTTGACTCAAAAAAATAACATTCTTGAATCCTAATAGCAATATTAGAGTTTGCCTTGATGTAGAAAATATCCCATACCTACCAATCAACAATAATTAGGGGAAGAGACCCATTAGCCGCTCAGGCTAACGTCACACACCTATAGCTCCTAATCCATACGTCAAAATCTGTCAATCTTTTCAATCAACTTCATTAGGTGATTAAAGAGCTTAAATCTAGGGTTTTAGGCATTTCCGCATTTACAGAGCTCCCTACAGGAGTTGTACAGTGCGAAGTGGTTGAAAAGTGTCATTTCAAAACATTCGTCGAGAAACCATTATGTTCAAACCCAAATAGTCGCTCACTAAAAAAATAGTACTTATTGCTAAAAAAAATGATCAACTAAAAAATGACCGACTACTAGTACATGTGTGATCGACTATTAGCACCCATTATCGGCTATTAGTACATGTGTTATATCTTTTAAAACTTTTTTAAAATGGTAATGGGGGGATATATAACGATAGCATATGGATCATTGGACCCCTAACAACTACTGGATCTCTTCTCCTAAGAAGTGCTCTAATTCAAATAATATTAAAATGGATGACCTTCCGCAAATTTCTACTATACAATGTATATTACATTTCTATAAACACATGGCAAAAGAAAACTGCA
Source organism: Cupressus sempervirens (assembly GCA_028749045.1). Taxonomy (NCBI): domain Eukaryota; kingdom Viridiplantae; phylum Streptophyta; class Pinopsida; order Cupressales; family Cupressaceae; genus Cupressus; species Cupressus sempervirens. The sequence continues at coordinate 408,554,438 of CM053783.1, read as the reverse complement.
AGTAAACTATCAACTAAACATACAATACTCACTTCTAATGAGAATGAAGCAAGACGTGCCTTAAATTTTATGTCACAATCACTCCAAAGGAGAAATCCTGGAGATTAATACGTAGTTTTATGTGGAATAATACATAGATCAAGGCTTGGCAAGGTAGGGAAAGACAGAGAGGCTAAGGGTCCATTTGGTTCCTGGAAGATGATAGGAATTGGCTTTTTCAAAATCTGGATTTGAAATTTTTTGCGTTTGTTTCAAAATTAGAAAAATGGAATTAGCATACCAGACTTCCATTTTTGCCTCATGTAATGCCCCGCTTGGAGTTCCTTGGAACAAGGATTTAATTCAAGCTAAGATATATATATATATATATATATTTTACAAGTATGAATACACATGACAACATCATACAGGGATCATAGAGATCGCAATGGAAGACTTCACCAACAATCTGAGCAACCAAAAAATCTCCAAATGCCACTACTAAACAAAATGACTGACAATGGGAGACGCAAAACTAAATCTAAATCAAAACATTATGAATTCAAAATGCGACTCCAATGGATTGAAGAACACCGAAGAGGGTACCCAAAAATTTTCACGAAAAGTTTAGGTCTTATTGAAAAGTGCCCGTTGTCTGCCCGCACATGTTTTTACAAAAGCTAGGCGATACTTTAAATAAGCACTGGGCGATACTTTAAAGTATCGTGTGACATTTCTCAAGGAGGAGGGCGACACTTTTAGGGATTGGGTGACACTTCTCTAAAGAGCGTACAATACTTTACAAGTATCGCATGATACTTCTTCAATGGAGGTGCGATATTGGAAAGTATCACACAACAAAACTCCAAGAGCCATGCGATACAAACAAGGTTTGTACGACATATCTCCAATGGGCGTGCGACACTTTATTGTATCGCACCATGCTTACACATGGTTGCCCAAGAAAGCAAGAAAACTACTCTAAGGGTCAAAATGAGGAATGAAACAGGAAAATAAACCTCCACACTAAGGAGTACCAGATCCACAACGATCGAGGAGCGAACACTCAAGTGCATAACCGACAATGTGCTAATGAATAAGAAAGAGGAACATCTATCCATCTAAATCATAGAAATAACAGAACGTAATAAAAACAACATCGCAATGTACATAAATAACATCACAATAACTGTTCACAACCAAACTAAGTATGCGGTTCCTCCCAACCATCAATAACATCATAAGACCATCATGGATCTTAGCCATCCCCTGCATGTAACATCCCAAGTCACCGACTAGATCATCGGTACTATCGTAATAGGGACGTCACTACTAAAACATGCTATAGTAAAAGCATAAAAAAATCTAACATGCTAGTAGTGAAGCATAAGATAATCCTACTAGTAGATAACATCACCTATCACATGCTAATCATCATAACAAGAAAATCTAGCATGCTAACCAATAAACAATAGATAATCCAATACAACAATTCACATCATCTAGTCATATGGTAAACATCATAACATGGGAATGCATCAAATAAACTAACATCATCTAAACATGATATCCAAGCATTCTAATGAAAGCATAAATCACAAGAAAGCCTACTCTAGAACCCAAAGTATCAAGTGAAAATATCTAGCAATGGTCGCACTAAGATAAAAGATAGTCTCTGTACACCGGTCCCTAATAGTGGTGAAGGTAGCTATGCCTCCCAACCACGTGGCACCTGTAAGTCCACACCCATTATGCTAATGGAGATAATGACTTAACCACAAATACACATAAAACACAATAACTATGGCTAACACTCACGCTAGACAGTATGATGGCTGAAACCAAGAACCTAAGACAATGAAAGGAGTATAGGTCCTGGTCAGACACTCAATAGACTACTAAGTAAGGGCTAACATCATGGAGAGTTGATTGGTATCAACAAGCCCAAGCTCGGATCATGCATTTCGACTCCTCAACAAAGGGCCCAGCACATACATTTTATTATCTTAAGTTTTATTACCAGTCACACATTATCTTTAATTATCACTTGATTAAAACTTCCTCTGCCGACCCTATGGGACTGAGGTCCCTAGGCTACGAGATAGAAGCCCCCTCCATATGCAACCCTACCCTACCCATGCTCATCCTACGACAAGTGCTCATGGGCATGCATATTCCCAACCTAACCCTAATGATCATAACTTTTAGAAGTACCACAGAAGATTGGGCCTCACAAGTCACCTGACAAATGTACACACACGTACTCGTGTGTGGTGCACCACCATCATGAAAATCATAACACAAGGACTGGATGAGAACACAATGCAAAAGATAACACCCAACTGAAAGCAACACGAGAAGATGGATTCTATACGAATCCTAAAGTCAATAAAACCATACATCATGAAATCACTCTACTAGCCTCAATCCAGAAGTATTGATTCTACAGGAACCCCAATGATGCAAAAAGACCAAACATCAAGAACTCACTCAATCGGCCTCAATCCGAGAGTATGGATTCTACACGAATCCTAATGTCCACAAAACAAAAGCAAAGGTCCAAAAGAAACCATAACAATAGGTATAAGAATCACTCAACTGAACACAACATCAGGAGTACGAATGCGACATGCATCCCAATGCAAACACAAAAGTGCAATAATGGTCTGACTGGTATCCAAACAGATCATCTAGGTTCACGACCCACATTGTGCCAAGCAAACCCAAGAAAGCAGAGTGGCATGCAAAACGAGGTAAAAATTCCAAATTTTGGAAAACTTCAAAATTAAAATCCATTTGACCATTGGGTACAAAAACTCCAAAAATTCAAAAATAATCAAGTTCGAACACCGTATGCATAAACAGCCAGCATAACGATGCAAACCCCCAAACCCTCATCTCGAAAAATAGGGAAATGTTCATACCCGCTCAACCGGGTAGAACTAACATACAAAAACGAAGGGGAACACTAGTTCTCAGCCTCCAAACAAATGGCTACCAAAAAACAGAAGTAGAAACAGAGCCAAAACAATAAAACAAGAAAACCCCACCTCACAACCAAAAGGGCAAAATAGAAATCTGAATCATAAAATAAATAGCTCGCAAAAGTAGCTAAAAATTGTGGCAATCCAAAGTTTCCCCAAGCTGGATCCAATGAGCTCAACCTTGCAACAATCCCATGCCTGTAGCTCCTACAACAAACAAAACAATAAATCCTCATGAAGAGGATTTTGGGTTTTACTCTCCAAATTTCTAATTTAAAAGTGAGAAGTGAGGAATTAAATTCCTTTTTGGATATTTATTCACTTTTCAAGTGAATAATGGATTAGGGCAAATAACTAACCAACCTAGTTAAACCCTGAATTGACCCAAATGAAAACAAACTATTCCTAGAAATAGGAATTCATCTATGGAAAAGCTGCCAAAAATCAAAATAAATCAATTAAAAAGCTCAAAAACCCAAAAACACAAAAATCTCCTTAACAACTTTTGCGACAATGCGAAATTCTAAATACACAAACACACTTACTGGTTTTACACATAATGCAAATGAGTTCGGATTTAATAATCACCAAAAGGATTAATAAAACAATTAAAATAATGATACGTTGACCATACAAGGATGACATTGGTAAAATATGAATGGTTGAATCACTAACTCTATGTGCCACTACTAGGGATATAAATCTTGCACACTAAACAACACGATCAAGTGCAATTGCATATAATAACATAGCTAAAGCAATAAATGCATTAATCACCTAATTTAACCATTTATTTAATTATATTATATTTAAATAATCTATTTATGTCACTCACGTTCGCATAAAGTATAAAAATGTAGGAATGAAGTAAATAACCATAGCATTAAATTCATCACATAACATAATCAGTGATATGTCCAAATACAGGATAACTAGATATCATCTTAAAACACACTGTCATCTCAAAATGACATCATCATGCAAATATAATCAAATGAACAGCATGGTAGTCTAAAATCTATGATATTGAAATCAAAGTATAACATCCAACCCTCAGGTCATGTGAAATGTGAAACATAACATAAGTAACAAAGTATCTCTTGGATCAAAATATAACAAGGTAAATATCCACAGCACATAACCAAAGAATCCAACATGGACAATCCATTTCTAATTATTTAAGCATTTAATAATGATTATTTAAACAAAATAAAAAAAAAGCACTTAAAATACATAAGAAAACATTTTCATAAACATGACTAATCACTGCTATAGGAACCTAGTCCAATGTAGCATGGTAATAGTACACAGTGCAATCTTTGCACACATCTCAGGGTAATCATGGAACAACATCATGATACCACATCAATCTTGGTAACCACTGGCACAAATCTCAGTGAACCATAAATCACATCATAATATCATAAATTAGCCATAAGCATAATCAAAACAATTGATATAGAAACATACATCAAATCATCTCTGTGGTGTAGACCACTCATGCTCACAATCATGATCCATCACAACAAAAGATCAACAAGGTTGCATCCATCAAGATGACTTATAGAAGTCAAATGGGAGAGGCACTACATCATCTTCCCCCCCCCCCCCCAAAGACTAGGCTTACTTGTAGAAGCTTACAATCCAAGAATAGAAACCAAAACACATTAAGAACCAAAAATCAAGTCAAGAAAAAGGGACAACTCAACAAACTCACCACAAGTCAAACCAGATCACTCCAACATTCTCAAACCATCATGTCAACCCCCAAATAGGTCAACCATAAGAGGAAGGTGTCACACTGACACAAGGTCCTCCAACAAGGAACCTTATATGTGCTAGGAAAAACCCATCTAGCCATAAAGTCAACAATACAAGGTAAGGAAAAAGCCACTCTCCCTTGTCAACAGGTGCCCAACTATGACATGCACCTACCACATGACCACAAAACAAGGTCAAAACATGAAGCACTTCCAACAAGAGTTGGAATCATGGGGAATAGCCATCCCAAAATTCCCAAGAATACTATCATGTCACACATGAGCATTCTGGAATCCACGTAAACTCACCCTTAGAACAAAGAGGATGACAATTTACAACAAAATTACACTCCAAAAGACTACTCACCACCAAGCGTAGGAGCACAACACCTCTCTGAGGTACAAAAGCTCAACTACCATTGGGAACTAGGGTTACATAACCCAACTAGACAAGATATCACCTTTCCACAAGGTTGCAAAGACTTCTGTCAGTGGACACAATCATGTGATATCTGCATACTAACTCATAAGATGGTAACATGTGTCCAACGATACCATGTACCTCCAGCACCATGCTGGGAATACTACACCCAACCTACCACTAAACTCAATCTCCAGCCTCAAGTCAACGATCAATGAGAAAACTTGATTAAGACAATTCTCATGAAGAAACAAACTTAGGGAGAAAGAAACTACAGAGTATAGGACTAAGAGGGAGTCTCTCTCAACCTCTACACTAAATCAGCCCAAGACATGTTAGGGAACACACAATTCCACCAACCATCAACATACTCATTTGAAATCACTAACAGAGCTAGTGGCATAACCATGCTAGCCTACTCTCTCAAGAGAGAAAGAATACAGAGATGCACTCAAGACGATGTCTAAAAAGGAGAATCTAGACTCATCAAAGAACCGAGTCACTCCCAAATGACAAGGCAACATCAACCTTGAGCAAGGTACACTTACAAGCTACACTTCACCTCACGAAGGTGGATTGGTGCAAAAGGGAACACACAAACCCAAGCACGAACTCCCACAAGTACCTTGTAAATTATGAAGACTAGATAACTCTTCCATTAAGAATAACATGAAGAGTTAAACTTCTCTAATGGCCATAAATATGATATGTCATGATTGAATTGGCCTCTACTCGATAAAGGTTATTTAGAACATCAATCTGCAACTCCAAAAGTGTGAAAGAGTTACTTCTTGTTCCCTATGAAAATTTTTGCATTAGCACGGTCTCATGGGAAGTTTCTCAAAAAACTAGGCAAGAAAGTGCAATGAACCAAGCGAGAAAGTGCATGACCACAAGATTCTCACGCAAAATTACAAATTAGCACAAAAATTGCCTTCACTCTAGAGGCCATAACCATCACATCCAAACTTCGATTGAATCCTTCAAAAAGCGTCAGAAAGATAACAACGAGGACTAAAACATAATGAAGCTAAGAGATTCTTAAGATCAAGAGTTTGAGTCACCACTCAAGACAAAACAACATAGGCAAAATCAACAATCTTGGTTACCAAGACAAGTGACAAACAAAACGTCCAAAACCATACAAGAGTACACATGCCCAAAAAAACATAAGACATGGAATGGAAGGTAATCCATACACTAAAACCATAATTACTTATCTTTCATAATTTCATTACTTAAACATAACATGAGCACTAATGCACAATGAAATTGAAAGGTTTTCAAAGCAAGGGTTCAAGAGTCACCATAAAACAAGTATATATCTTTCAATTTCTTTTGAAGAATTAACATTATATTTACTCATCTTTTAAACCATCCAATTATAGTAACAAGTTTAAATCTACCAAAGACACACTAGCATGTTCTCCATGATATTATCCCTTGAACGTACTACTAGAGGTTCAAGATGAACATGATAGAGTCACAACACACAACTGGGCAGCAGTAAAACACATCCAAAATAGTCATCATGAAACATCATCAAAAATCCCAAATGGGGGAATTATCCATTCCAATAGTACATGTCAAAAAGAGCTCATTTCAACAATAATTCAAGTGTGACAACCGCCACAAAGAGAGCAATAGATAAAATTTGATGACTATTCCAAGAGAGGAAAATACAGAAAACCAATGCTAGCCCAACAACATGAGGAAAGTACCTCCAGCTGAATAAAATAAGGAATCAATCAAATCACATTACATGCGGTGACTGAGGATAGTCACATAAGAGGGATAAATTACCACACAATGCTAAGGAATACATCATCCTAACAGTGTTAGAGAACACACTCACACACATCAAGCAATATACCATCAATAATCTCATGCATATGCAGACAACAATAATTTCCTTAATTATTTTTCCATGCAATGCAACATTTAAATATTCATCAATTTAATACAATTTTCCATAAGCTTAAGAAGTAATGAGATTGGGGACTTAAGTCATTAACCAAAAAGATCTAATGCAAGACCTACTCCTTTGCAATGATTTACAATAAACACTCATTTCTCAATGAAAGGAACCATTTCATTACTATAACAATATAACATAGAATCCCAAATAAGATTCATTTATTTACATACAATTAGGATAAAATAGGGAAACAATGCACCTTTCTCCATAAGGAGAAACAAGAAGAGACACCCAAAGCCAACACATGGAAACTAATCAGTGGCTCCATCCAAAAGGGTCACACACACAACCAATCAAACAAAGGCACATCGATTTCATCTACAAAACAAGGAAGACTCACTTCCTTCTCCTCACATGGATCTAGTCACATCTACTGAACAAGCAAGTCCATCACAAGTAGATACCAAAGCAACAAAGATCACAAGTTCTCACCAAGACACTCGCACTCAACTAATGCAACAACAACCATATGGGCAACATATACGCAGAGATCCAAATGTTTGAACACGGACTCTGATACCAGATGTAATGCCCCACCTAGAGATCCTTGGAACAAGGATTCAATTCAAGATACACACACACACACACACACACACACACACACACACACACACACACAAGTATGAATGCACATGACAACATCATAAAAGGATTACACAGATTCCAATGAAAGACTTCACCAACAATTTGAGCAACCAATGAATCTCCAAATGCCACTACCAAACAAAATGACTTACAATGGGAGACACAAAACTAAATCCAAATCAAAACATTATGAATTCAAAATGTGATTCCAGAGGATTGAAGAACACTGAAGAGGGTACCCAAAATGCTTCCTAAAAAGTTTAGGTCTTACCAAAAAGTGCCCACTATCTACCCGCATAGGTTTTCACAAAAGCTAGGCGATACTTTAAATCAGCACTGGGCGATACTTTAAAGTATCATGCGACATTTCTTGAGAAGGAAGGCAACACTTTTAGGGATTGGGTGACACTTCTCTAAAGGGCGTACGATACTTCTTCAATGGGGGTGCGATATTTTGAAAGTATCGCACAACAAAACTCTAAGAGGCATACGATACAAATAGGGTTTGTATAACATATCTCCAATGGGCGTGCGGCACTTTATTGTATCGCACCATGTTGACACATGGTCACCCAAGAAAGTAAGAAAACTACTCTAAGGGTCAAAACAAGGAATGAAACGAGAAAACAAACCTCCACACTAGGGAGTACTGGATCCACAAAGATCGAGGAGTGAACACTCAAGTGCATAACCAACAATATGCCAAGGAACAAGAAAGAGGAACATATATCCCTCTAAATCATAGAAATAATAGAACGTACTAAAAGAAACATTGCAGTGTACAGAAATAACATCACAATAACTGAACAACCAAACTATGTACGCAATTCCTTCCAACCATCAATAACATCATAAGACTATCATGGATCCTAACCATCCCCTGCACGTAACATCCCAAGTCACCAACCAGATCGTCAGTACTATCATAATAGGGACGTCACTATTAAGACATGCTACAATAAAAGCATAAGGAAATCTAACATGCTAGTAGTGAAGCATGAGATAATCCTACTAGTAGATAACATCACCTATCACATGCTAATCATCATAACAAGGAAATCTAACATGCTAACCAATAAGCAATAGATAATCCAATATAATAATTCACATCATCTAGTCATATGCTAAACATCATAACATGGAAATGCATCAAATAAACTAACATCATCTAAACATGATATTCAAGCATTCTAATGAAAGCATAAATCAAAAGAAAGCCTACTCTGAAACTCGAAGTATCAACTGAAAACATCTAGCAATGGTCACACTAGGATAAAAGATCGTCTCTGTACACCGGTCGCTAGTAGTGGTGAAGGTAGCTATGCCTCCCAACCACATGGCACTCATAGGTCCACACCCACTGTGCTGATGGAGATAATGATCCAACCACAAACACACATAAACCACAACATCCATAGCTAACACTCATGCCAGATAGTATGATGGCTGAAATCAAGAACCTAAGACAATGCAAGGAGTACAAGTCCTGGTCAGACACTCAATAGGCTACTAAGTAGGGCCTAGCATCATGGAGAGTTGCTTGGCATTGACAAGCCCAAGCTTGGATCGTGTGTTTCAACTCCTCAATGGAGGGCCCTGCACATACATTTTATTATCTTAAGTTTTTTTACCAGTTACACATTTTTTTAAATTATCACTTGATTAAAACTTCTTCTTCCAACCCTATGGGATTGAGGTCACCAAGCTATGAGATAGAAACCCCCTCCATATGCTACCCTACCCTGCCCATGCTCATCCTACGACAAGTGCTCATGGGCATGTATATTCCCAACCCAACCCCAATGATCATAACTTATGGAAGTACCACGAAAGATCGAGTCTCGCAAGTCAGTCGACAAATGTACGTGCACGTACTCATGTGTGGTGCACCACCATCATGAAGATCATAACACAAGCACTGAATGAGAACACAATGTAAAAGATAACACCCAACTGATAGCAACACGGGAGGACAGATTCTACATGAATCTTAAAGCCAATAAAACCATACATCATGAAATTACTCTACCGACCTCAATCCAAAAGTATGGATTCTACACAAATCCCAATGATGTAAAAAGACCAAACATCATGAACTCACTCAACTGGCCTTAATCCGGGAGTATGGATTTTACATGAATCCTAATGTTCACAAAACAAAAGCAAAGGTCCAAAAGAAACCATAACAACAGGTATAAGAATCACTCAATCAAACACAACATCAAGAGTACGGATGTGACACGCATCCCAATGCAAACACAAAAGTGCAGTAGTGGTCTGACTGGTATCTCAATGGATCATCTAGGTCCATGACTCACATTATGCCAAGAAAACCTGAGAAAGTAGGGTGACATGCAAAACAAGGTAAAAGTCCAAAAATTAAAAAAATTTCAAAATTGAAATCCATTTGACCTTTGGGTAAAAAAATCCAAAAATCCAAAAATAATCAATTTCAAACATCGTATGCAAAAACAACCAGCATAACAACACAAAACCCCAAACCCTTATCCCAAAAAATAGGAAAATGTTCATACCCACCCAACTAGGTAGAACTAAAATATAGAAATGGAGGGGAACACTAGTTCTTAGCCTCTAAACAAATGGCTACCAAAAATAGAATTAGAAACAGAGTCAAAACAATAAAACAAGAAAGCTCTATCTCACAGCCAAAAGGGTAAAACGAGAATTTGAACTATAAAATAAATAGCCCGCAAAGGTAGCTAAAAATCATGGAAATCCAAGGTTTCCTCGAGCTAGATCCAGCAAGCTCAACCTCACGACGATCCCATGCCCGTAGCTCCCACAATGAACAAAACAGTAAATCCTCATAAAAAGGATTTTGGGTTTTACTCTCCAACTTTCTAATTTAAAAGTGAGAAGTGAGGAATTAAATTCTTTTTTGGATATTTATTCACTTTTCAAGTGAATAATCAATTAGGAAAAATAACTAGCCAACTTAGTTAAACCCAAATCGACCCAAATGAAAATAGGCTTTTCCTAAAAATAGGAATTCATCTATGGCAAAGCTGCCAAAAATTAAAATAAATCAATTAAAAAGCTTGAAAACCCAAAAACACAAAAATCTCCTTAACAACTTTCGTGACAATGCGAACTTCTAAATGCACGGACACACTTACTGGTCTAATCACATAATGCAAATGAGCTTGGATTTAATAATCACCAAAAGGATTAATAAAACAATTAAAATAAGGATACATTGACCATACAGAGACAACATTGGTAAAATATGAATGGCTGAATCACTAACTCCACGTGCCACTGCCAGGGATAGAAATCCTGCACACTAAACAACACGATCAAGTGCAATTGCATATAATAACATAGATGAAGCAATAAATGCATTAAATCACCTAGATTAACCATTTATTTAATTATATTAAAATATTCTATTTACATCACTCACGTTCGCATAAAGCATAACAACGTAGGAATGAAGTAAATAACCATAGCATTAAATCCATTACATAACATAATCAGTGAAATGTCCAAATATTGGATAACTAGATATCATTTTAAAACATATTGTCATCTCAAAATGACATCATCATACAAATATGATCAAATGAACAACATAGTAATCTAAAATCTATGATACTGAAATCAAGGTATAATATTTGACCCTCAGGTCATCTCAAATGTGAAACATAACATGAGTAACAAAGTATCTCTCAGATCAAAATATAACAAGGTAAATATCCGTAGCACATAACCAAAGAATCCAACATGGACAATCCATTTCTAATTATTTAAGCATTTAATAATGATTGTTTAAACAACATAAAAAAAAGCACTTGAAATACAAAAGCAAACATAGTCATAAACATGACTAACCACTGCTACAGGAACCTAGTCTAGAGTAGCATAGTAATAGTACAGAGTGCAATCTTTGCACACATCTCAGGGTAATCACGAAACAACATCATGATACCACATCGATCTTGGTAACCATTGGCACAAATCTTAGTGAACCATAAATCACATCATAATCTCATACATCAGCCATAAGCATAATCAAAGCAACTGATACAGAAACATACATCAAATCACCTCTACAGTGTAGACCACTCATGGTCACAATCATGATCCATCACAACAAAAGATCAACAAGGTTGCATCTATCAGGATGACTTACAAAAGTCAAATGGGAGAGGCACTACACCTCAAAACTAGGTTTTCTAACTTCTTACTAGCAAGTAGAAATTGAAAATCAAAACCTGGTTATTTTTTTTTAAAGAGTAAAAACAATAAATTGGACTACTTTTTGAAATTTTCTTTCAACTCCAAGCTGAAGTATAAAAATGTGTTTTCACACACATCTTCAGAGTGAAATAAATGGTTCAAGCAAAATCCCCAAAATCAAAATGAAGATTTGCAAAAGGTTTGTAAAAATCCTGATTTTTAAAATTCTACAAACCAAATGAACCCTTATTAGGGAATAATACATTTCTGTTGATTCTAGAATACCTTATTTGCATTCTGGTGAAAAGGTAGACCTGCAAACACGGTACACACAGAAGTTTTCATATGTTAGAGTTCATACTTGAGGAAAAGACCTGCTTCTCGAAACCTATTTTCCACTGCAAAATCCATACGCCTATTCATCTCTGGAGTGAAATGATTCTTCTAGTCACCCACTTCACCTTGCTGAAAAAAATATCGATTACTTATCTGAGCTGTTTTGAAATCTTGTTTGCCGTTTGTGTTAACGTCCAAAGTGGAAAAAGATTGAAAGCTACATTGACAATCTATGTGAGAAATGTCCTCCTCTATCATAGAGGATTGCCCAAATTAGATATCTTTTTGACGTGGGACAAAGAATCTGCCTTCATATCTTCATAAGTCAAAAACAAGATGTTATTCTGATTTCTGCTGGCATTCTAAAAGCCCAAGACATGATCAACAAAAGGACCATAGAAAGAGACACTGTTAACGAAGGAGTCAAAAAAATACTTCCTTGGAGATTGGAGATGTAGATTCACCATTGAAGAAGATTTGTATTGCAGGCAAATATTTCCAGTGGGAAACGAACGTGACCTTTGGATTTTGAGCGATATAAATGATTATGCAGCCCAAAGATGTGAATGTAGGTGGAAGGGCTAAGTAAGGAAGATGGGTGCTGAGCAACCTTGGGGAGGGCATTTCATCAACTACAACAGATGCATTTGGCAGTGCTCGTGAACTGTGGTGCCTTTCTATGTTGGGAAACAACTGGTAGACATTTCCCCCCTTCAAAATGTCACCTTTGCTTTTACTCATAACGGTAGCAACTATCGCTTTGACCCAGGTTGTTCCCGTCTTCACTCCCAAGCATACATACACATCGTCCTCCTGTGCTTTGAACTCTGTCTGCACTTTCGTCACTCCTCCGAAACTAACGGGCTTGTACAAGAAGCCATCATGTTCAACCAATTCATTCATCAAACTAGTGTGGTAGGCAAGCTATTCCATCAACACTCTAATACTTTTATACGCAGAATTGAGGGGTTGTAGTCGGAAAAACATTTTATATTGACAAATTATTTCATCACAAAGAATCAAGCTTTTATAAAATAATAAAGAAAATAAGTGGTTGGAATTCCTTTATTTTTAATTGAAAAGTATAATTTTTGCAAATAAAAGAATCTAGCAGCATGTGTAAGGAAGGCAGTGATTTTTTTAGTGGCGAATCTTCGCCAATTGGCTATTCCATCTCTTTGGGAAATCACGATTTGGCTATTAAAACTTACATATGGGGTCAACCATGTCGCCAAGATATTAAATAAGTTGGGTCAAAATCTAAGGCTAATTGCTCATTAGTTTACACATAATTGGTTCCAAATCCCGGTTCAATTGCCAATGTAATCTACATTTAAAACACAAATATTTTAAAAATTTTACCAACATTTTCGTAATGTTTTCTTATTGGACAATATTATTTCACACTTAAAATAAGATAATATTTTCCTTCGGGTTGAGCATCGCCTACCATTTTATTGACATATGTCTCTAACTATCCCTGTTTAGCCAACTATTTTATGTTTTAGTCTTTGGGACATGTGTCCTAATTCTGGGAAGATTTAGATTTTATGGCATGCCATTTAAAATTGGGCTCGAAATAGAGCTAAAGCCATTGATCTATATTGCATCAATGTTCCAAATTAATTCCTTTCACCATAAAATGACAAGATTAAAAGTGATGACGACCAAATTGGCAATAAAAAAGGGCACATTATTACGCCGAGAGGCGTTCTATACAATGGCAGCACGAGAATATGCCAAGATTCCTTGTCAATAAAAAAGATTTGGGAATAGTTACAAACTTCCAAATTAAATATTAAAAAAGAATTCCCAAAATAATAGCTGGCCGAAATAATAGGAAGCCAAATGGAGGCCAAAATAATAGGCCCGAAAAAGTAGGGCCCGAAAAAATAGGGCAAAAAAAAATAGGGGCGAAATAATTTCAATATGATTTTTTTTTTCGTTAAATATAATTTTGCATGTACATTCATGCTTATTTTTTGCGGGGAGTGGGGGAATTTGAAACAAATTCGTGGAATGTGAAGAGACATCTGTTGGGGGATATGAGGAGCCTCTCAGAAGTTATAAAACCAAGGCTCCTCATTTCATTTTCATTTTATGTTTTTGCAGGAAGGAAGAGGTGGAGGTTATTGGAGGATTAGATTGGAGTTTTTGAATAGAAGTAAAGTGAAGTTTTGGAGTAACATTTTTGTAGGTGAGATTTCTATTTTTTATTTACATTTTCATTTAGATTTAGATGTAGATGTAAATTGAAATTCAAAATTAATTATAATATTCTACTTTGATTTAGATTTCAATTTTAATTAATTTCAATTTGGTTGGCTCTCCTCCACAACATACAGTGTATTGTGTATTTAATGGGTGCATTGGAATGCAGATCATCAGCCTAATGGCCAATCTCTAGTTTCCTAAAAATTTTCGTGGAATTTCGTGGAATGTGAAGAGACGTTTATATATTACGCCGAGAGTAATCGTTCTCACATTCGTGGAAATAATTGTGTTTGGGATGCAGGGTTCGGAGCTATTGGTAAGGGAGGCTCAGAGGTCATTGAGCAAGGAACTGGTGACATTACTTGGTTCCTTAGATAAAATGGGGAAAATAGAAATTATTCTTTTATGTATGTAGAAAAAAATTAGAAAGATTTTATGTATGTAAAAAATTAAAAGAATTCTATATACATCTAGATTTTTTGAAAAGAATTCTATTTACATCTAGATATTTTGATTGAAATAACCATAATGTAAAAACAAAATATAAAATAAAAATGTTAATATATGTATGTAGAAAAAAATTAGAAAAATTGCATGCATCTAAAAAAATTCTATTTACATCTAGATTTTTTTAGAATGGAAAAAAATGGATAATAGAAATATCAGTTGCATGTTTGTAGAAATAAATTAGAAAAACATGTATCTAGAAATTAAAAAGATTCTATATGTGTCTAATTTTTAGATTTTACTTTATTCTAAACTAATTATTGATGGATATATATTTTAAAAATATTTATGTAGTTTAAAGTTTAGATTTTAATTAATTTGTATGCAAATAGGAAAAAGAATAAATATTTTATATATATGTAGATTAATTTCTATTTTTAAAATTTACAAGTAAATGAGTACTTTATTCATTTAAAGTAAACAAGTTTTTAAGTAATATATTTTTATTTTAGAAATATATTAATCATAATGTTCATTTATTAGTACTTATTTAATATACTTACTCTCAAATCTAAGACAATAGAAATGATATTTTATTAACTTTGAAATAGGGAAGTGTTAAGCAAGTTCGTTTACAAAAATACCAAAAATATATTTGGTCTTTGATCAAATTGGAGTTAATATTAGAAATATAAATATGATCATTAACAATTAAGCTAAATTCAGTTCAAAACAATAATATTATTTAAATTTAAATAATTTTTTTTGAAAGGAATTCTATTTACATCTACATATTTTGATTGAAATAACCATAATTTAAAAACAAAATATAAAATAGAAATGTTAATATATGTATGTAGAAAAAATTAGAAAGATTGCATGCATCTAAAAATATTCTATTTACATCTAGATTTTTTTAGAATGGAAAAAAATGGATAATAGAAATATAGTTGCATGTTTGTAGAAATAAATTAGAAAAACATGTATATAGAAATTAAAAAGATTCTATATGTGCCTAATTTTTAGATTTTACATTATTCTAAACTATTTATTGATGGATATATATTTTAAAAATATTTATGTAGTTTAAAGTTTAGATTTTAATTAATTTGTATGCAAATAGGAAAAAGAATAAATATTTTATATATATGTAGATTAATTTCTATTTTTAAAATTTACAAGTAAATGAGTAATTTATTCATTTAAAGTAAACAAGTTTTTAAGTAATATATTTTTATTTTAGAAATATATTAATCATAATGTTCATTTATTATTACTTATTTAATATACTTACTCTCAAATCTAAGACAATAGAAATGATATTTTATTAACTTTGAAATAGGGAAGTGTTAAGCAAGTTCGTTTACAAAAATACCAAAAATATATTTGGTCTTTGATCAAATTGGAGTTAATATTAGAAATATAAATATGATCATTAACAATTAAGCTAAATTCAATTCAAAACAATAATATTATTTAAATTTAAATAAAATAAGCCATGTTTACTTTGAAACATCAAACAACTAATTAACTAATAAAATAATTAAAATAAATGAGTCTATTATGACATAGAAAAATATTTTCGAAGTATAATTTCTTTGTTTTTGAATCAATATGAGTTTTTTTTTCTACTTGAAAAGATAAACCATCCTAATTGTCATCCTTAGTTAACCCTAACAGCAACCCCTACCTTAGCCCTAGCCCCAACAATGATGTACAATCTAACTATAATCCAACATTAAACTATAATTATAACACTAAAACATATCCCTATTGATATTCTAAACTCTAATCATAACGAAAATCTCAGCCCAAATCATAATCTAAACCAAAAACCTACACACTAATATTGATTATAGTCCTAACCCTAAAATGTAACCCTTAACCATAATGTAAAAACAAACTCCAAAATATTGATCAAAATCCTAAACCTAACTATAGGGATAACCATGATATTAAACTCTAAATCCAGTCCCAAGGTCCTAACCATGGTGTAAACCTATAACCAAACTCTTAAAAAATTTACTAATCCCTGATCCTAATCACATTCCCAACTTTAAACTTGAACCATAAACCATAGTTGTAACCATAATCATAAACTTAAACAAAACCCTAACCCTAAAGGTACAATCATAAAATTAATCATAGCTTAGACCCTAATCCTAGCACAAACCACAATCATGACCAAATATAAATCTTCACCTTACCCCTAATCATAATTTCAATGTTAACCCTAACATTAGTTTCAAACCTACCATGATATGAACCCTAATATAGACTTCACCTTGATCCTCACCCTAATCTTAAGTCTAATTAAACCCTGACTAAAACCTAATCTAAATGATATATCTAACTATAATCCTAAGTGTAATTATCATACAACCCAATGCTAACCCTCATGTATATTTAATCCCTAATCTTAACTCTAAATATTCTACAAACTCTAGAATTGACCTTGATTCTAACCATAACCCTAAAATCTAAATTGTAACCATAGCACGAAAGGTGGGGACCCCCGTTACATGGCACAATTCTGGGTCTTGGAGCCTCGCGAAAGCACTACAGAGTGAGGAAATGTCAGAAAGGTGACATGTAGTAGCATGACACAATTTTGGGCTTTAGAGCATTGCAGAAACAATGCAGCGTAAGGAGGCGCTAGAATGGAGACTCATGGAAAGAAGAGGAAAGACATTCATGTCGCTGCCAAAAAACTATGAAAAGAGATAACATGATGTCTTTACCTCCCACAAAAAATGTAAGGTTGATCCCAAGGGGGAATTTGGTTTCCCCAAAAATGAATGATGGTCATCGATGAAGGTCTTCCTCTCGAAATAGACGGCATAGATGCATCGTGAATCCTCACCAATGAAGGATTAAGTCGCAATCGTCGATGTAGATTCTCTCATCAAAAAGGATGACTGAGATGCAACGAGGAAACTCCTCCCAATGAAGGATTAAGTCACATTCGTCGATCAAGATTGGCTTTATTTCCAATGGATGACTAAGATGTAGTGAAGAGATTCCTCCCAACAAACGAAGCAGATAGCACAAAAGGTGTGAACCCCCTCCATGTGGCACAATTTTGGGTCTCAAAGACTCATGAAAGCATTGTGGAGTGAGGAAATGTTGGAAAGGCAATGCGTTGTAGCATGATGCAATTTTGGGCTTCAGAGAATTGAAGAAACAATGTAGCATGACGATGCATCAAAATGGAGATGCATGGTAGCATCTTGTGCAATTCTAGGCTTTAGAGTGTTTCGAAGACACTAGCGTATAAAGAAACGTTAGAATGGGAATGCATGGCAACATCTTGCACTTTTGGGAAGATGGGAAGATAGCTCGCGAAGAAATAAGAGTTATAGAATCTCGCAGCATGAATCAACCTGACCAAGAAAAAATGATCTAGCGTGGTCAATGAAGAAACCGAGCCAACACAAAATGTTAGCCGCCAACTTTAGCAATGTTAACCCTCTGCAAAGAACCTATCCCATTTAAGGTCTCTCAGATTAGACATCAGTGATGGGTTGAATAGGGGGAAAAAATAGCACACAATGCCCTCCTAAATGAAATTCTAAATGTAACACTAATAACCATGGTCCTACTTCTTTCCCTAACCTTATCCATGAGCGTGGGAATATACATATTATTATATAGGGCACCTTATATAATAATAAATATAATCTAAAATCCCAACCCTTACTCCCCTCCTAACTATAACTGTGACCATAAGAAAACTTCTAAATATAACCCTTCCTCTAACTCTAACCCTAACCCTAACCCTAACTATAATTGTAACCCTATCCCTACCACTAACTGTAACCCTGAATCTAACTCTACCATAATTAGACTTTAACCCTAACTATAACTGTAACCCTAAACCTAACTCTAACCTTAACCGTAACCATAACCGTAACCCAAAACCTTACCCTAATCGTAGCTAGGATTCTAATACTCTGTCTACCCCTAACTCAAACTATAGCCCTAACTATAACTCAAACTCTAACCCTAACTCATATTCTAACCCTAAACCTAACCCTAACCTTGACCCTAACCCTAACCCTAAGCCTAAGCCTAACCCTTTTTCTACCCCTATCTCTAACCCTAACCCTAACCCTAACCCTACCCCTAACTCTAACCCTAAATCTAACTCTTTCTGTAAATCTAACTCTACCATAATTAGACTCTAACCCTAACCCTAACTTTAATCCTGACTGAAACCCTAACCCTAACCCTAACTCTAACCTTAACCCTGGCTCAATCCCCTTACCCTAACCTCAACATTGATATAACTCTCTCTATATATAACCCTAACTCTAAATATAAACCTAACCCTAACCCTAAGCCTAACCCTAAATCTAACTCTAACCCTAACTGTAAGCGTAACCCTACCCCTACCCATAACTCTAACTGTAAATCTAACTCTACCATAATTGGATTTTAATTTTAACCCTAACCCTAACTCTAACCCTAACCTTGACTCAAAACTCCAACCCTAACCCTAACTCTAACATTAACCCTACTGTAAAATTAACTCTATTGGTAACTCAAACCCTAAACCTAACCCTAATTCTAACCCTAACTCTAACTCTAGCTCTAGCTCTAACCCTAACTCTAACCATAACTCAAACTCAAACCCTAAACCTAACCCTAATCCTAACCCAAATTATAATGCTCTGTCTACCCCTAACTCAAACTATAACCCTAACCCTAACTCAAACTCTAACCCTAACTCATACTCTAACCCCAAACCTGACCCTAGCCCTAACCCTAACCCAGAACCTTACCCTAACCCTAACCCTAACCCTAACCCTATCTATAACCCTAATCCTAACCCTAACTCTAATCCTAATCTTAACCCTAATTCTAATCCTAACACTAACCTTAACCCTACCCCTAACTCTAACCATAAATCTAACTCTACCATAATTAGAATCTAACCCTAACCCTAACATTAACCCTAGCTCAAACCCTTACCCTAAATTTGTCCCTAACCATATATCTACGTATGACTATAACATTTTACATTACAATAACCCAAAAATAAAATATATATTTTTATCTAAATTAAACTCCTTACATTAAATTTAAAATAATATTTGACTCAAACCTTAACCGTAACCCTAACCTTAACCATGAGCATTACTCTAACCCTAACCTTAACCATAAACAGAACTCTACACCTAACTATAACCCTAATTCTAACTCTACCATAATTGGACTCTAATCCTATCCCTAACCCTAACTATAAGCATAACTCTAACCCTAGCCTTAACCATGAGCATAACTCTAACTCTAGATTTGACTCTACCATAATTGGACACTAACCCTAACCCTAACTCTAACCTTAACCTTGATTCAAACCTTAACCCTAACCCTAACCCTAGCCTTACTATAACTCTAACCCTAATCATAACCATAACCATAACTCTAACCCTAACCTTAACCATGACCATAACTCTAACCCTAACCTTAACTATAAACATAACTCTAATCTGAACCTTAACCATAACTCTAATGATAACCATAACCATAATTCTATCCTTGACCTTAACCATAGCTCAAACCCTAACCCTAACTCCAACCCTAACCCTAATGCTAACCCTAACCCTAATTCTATCCCTAAGGTTAACATTAACTGTAATGTTAACTTTGTCCCTAACCATATATCTACGTATGACTATAACATTTTACATTACAATATCCCAAATTTTTTTATTTTTATCTAAATTAAATTCCTTATATTAAATTAAAAGATATATTTGACTCAAACCCTAACCCTAACCCTATCCCCACTATAACCCTAACCATAACCATAATGATGACTCTAACCCTAACCTTAACCATGAGCATTACTCTAAACCTAACATTAACCATAAGCATAACTCTACCCCTAACTCTAACCCTAATTCTAACTCTACCATAATTGGATTCTAACCCTATCCCTAACCCTAACTATAAGCATAAGTCTAACCCTAGCCTTAACCATGAGCATAACTCTAACTTTGGCTTTGACTCTACCATAATTGGACTCTAACCTTAACCCTAACCTTAATTTTGATCCTAACTCAAACCCTAACCCTTTAAACTCTAACCTTAACCTTGACTCAAACCTTAACCCTAACCCTAACGTTAGCCTTACTATAACCCTAACACTAACCCTAATCATAACCATAACCATAACTCTAACCCTAACCTTAACCATGACCATAACATTAACCCTAACCTTAGCCATAAACATAACTCTAATCTAAACCATAACCATAACTCTAACAATAACCATAACCATAACTCTATCCCTAACCTTAACCATAGCTCAAACCCTAACCCTAACTCCAACCCTAACTCTAATGCTAACCCTAACCCTAATTCTATCCCTAAGGTTAACATTAACTATAATGGTAACTTTGTCCCTAACCATATATCTATGTATGACTATAACATTTTACATTACAATATCCCAAAAATAAAAAATATATTTTTAATCTATATTAAACTCCTTATATTAAATTTTTAAAAATATTTTGAAGCATAATTTTATAGTAACTTCATACAACTCTAATTAAAAATTAATTAACAATTTTATAGTAACCTTATCAAAATAAAAAATAAAAAGTAAATATTTTTCCTATTGCGCCGCGACTGCCACTAGCTTATATATACCTCTATATATATTACGCCGAGAGTAATCGTTCTCGAGGCGCCTATTTTTATTTTCATTAATCCCAACTTCGATTAAAATAACTTTGGGATTAAATAAAAATAGGCGCCTCGAGAATGATTACTCTCGGCGTAATATATATAGAGGTATATATAAGCTAGTTAATTGAATCTTAATGGATTAGCATACTACAAGCACACTGTATAATGTACACTTGGCATGTGGGCCATGGACCACTTGTGACTATAAATTCACCAAATTCTCTTTGGAAACTGACATATTATCCAATTATATTAATATTTTGTGTTATATGAAATAATTAATTTGCCTCTTACATTATAAAAATATTTATGACCAACAAAAAAAATTGCTTACATTTATTTGCATACCAAAAAAAATAAAATTAATTCGCCATAGTTATTATTAAATTTTGATACGGAAAGGAAAATTTTGCCAATAGAAAATAAATTTCTCCCTTGCCTCAAATGAAAAAATCGCCATCAATTAGAAATTTTTCATGCATATAAAATGTTGAATTTGCCATCATTTTACATATTTTTCTCGGGAGGGGTTTCTTAAAGTTATCCCTGAAGGAAGGACATTGTCAAGCAAAGAGATATTTCAATAAAAAGATTCATGATCTCAAACATACCTTAATATTATATACATTATTTTTTTGTCTACACCAATATCTTAAGAAAACTATTCTATCATTGTTATTTATGTTTTGTAATTGTAAATTCTTAATAGCATGATAATAAATACATTATGTTCCATTTCTACCTTCTATTGACATAACTTGCTTTGGAAAACTATTTTGTTAATATTATTCATGTATTTGTAAGGTGAAGTAAGCAAAGAAGTGGTTGGAGAACATATTTTCCTAATTTGATATGATTCCATCTATAACACCAAATCATAGTCAAACCATCTTATCAATGTTATCTATGTTTGTATAGCATAAGTTGAAACAATATGAAATTAGAATTTTTTAAATTAAAAATAAATAAATGCAAGATCATGTCATGTATGATGATGGGCAAACTATTTGATGAGCAATATTTATATTTTTATGATGTAAATCAAAATATCCTCCCATTGAATATTAAATTTAAAGGTTGGATCCACAAAGTGATAGAATAATTTGACTATGTTTTTTTAAAATAATGTACTTCAAATTGTATAAAATTTTATTCTTGGTTTGAAGATTTCTAACCAATTAGTGTGGATTCATGTTATGGAAGGGAACTCTTGTAGGTTAATAAAAAAATTTGAAAGGTGACTAATTGTTTGGTTAAAGATAATTAATGTTTCTTTATGTTCCTTTAGCCATGCTTATGTTTAATATTTTCTAAGGAGAAATGAGTGTCTATTAGCAATTATTGGCTGTCAATTTTCTTTTAGCCAAATTAGAAGCTTCATAGGTCAAGAAAAAAGGAGAATGTGAAAGTGAAGTTGTTGAGACCTTATTGTTCTTATGGACCAAGGAGTTGTTCAAAAAATATATTTTTATTGATTAGTAGAAGATTCATTCGGAAAACTTTGTACCTTATGAGAAAATCATTATTTATTCAAAAAAGTGAAATGATGACATTTCTACCAAGATTCAATTGTGTTGTTTTGTGAGTCAAACTCATTCACCCATGTTTCATGAGTACTAGTTCACAATAACTCATCTATAATGAGAATGATTAAGCTCTTATAACTCACTGCGTCTATGTGATTCTCATACATAATTCTTACAAGGTTACTCATTCCAGTACTACTCTAACTCAAGCATGCTTAACTATGAAATTTCCTCCATGGTAAAAGATTCAACAAGTTTTGTGCCATATGATTTTGAATTTTTATAAATAAGGGTATGTGCAAGATCATGGTGGGCCAAACTATATCCTTAAGTAGTAGTGCAAAATCAACAAATCAGATTTATGTCAACTTGAGGTGCAAATTTGAACTAGTTATGAAGTTTTTATTAAAATGTTGTAAGAATATAATCTATAGGAAATTAAATGTAGTTTTAAAACTATTTGGCCTTATCTCAAAAATAATTTAATCTAATAATTCGTATGATTTCCATTAACAAAGGCTTTTTGATTTTGTACGATCCTCCATTTGATCCTCTAAACAATTAAGATCATTCGTATGATCGTGGCTTTAAAAAATTATGAATTTGCAGTTCTTTTCAAAGAGCGCATGACCAGTTTTAGATGGGATTATGAAGTTCATAATACTCACTCAAGTACTGTAACATTATGTGTCCTCTCATGATGTAAAATTCAATTATCTCTATCTACTTGATTGCATAGAATGATATTTTAAACTTTAGTTTATAGATAAGGTAGGCATTGATTGCTATTAAGGAATTAGGACAAAGCAATTCACTTTATCTTCTTATTTTATTATTAATTATAATAATAAAAAACTAGCAACGACATTAGTAGTTTTTTAACTGTTTATGAATACATTCAAATAATAAATGAAATACATTGAAGAGACTATTAAGTAAATGATGTTAGGAGTGCAATTAGGTCTTAGAAGGACACATAATAGTTTTAAAGCTGTTGTGCTTCTATTTATATACTAAAACTAGACCTTCTTGAGCAATGGGTATGTTGAAGAGGTGTGGAAGGTCAATTAAGAAAAAAAGAAATATATTTTTTAACATAAATTAATGTTCATGACATTGTTTGTCCAACAATACATAAATTATTAGTCATGACATTGTTTTTTTCAACAATGTTCTCGATGAAGAAGTGATCACTTCATATTAACAATGCATCTAGTTACAAGGATTCAAGCATAGTTGAATAAATGCATTTAAATTGAAATGACAGTAAAGAAAAGCTATCAAGTTTCCAAAATACATCTAAATATACAAGAATATTCATGGAATTGATTGTTTAAGATTTTTTACCATCAACATTCAGATCACACTATCAAATCCATCATCAAGATGCAAATGAAAAAAGGGAGAAAAAAAATGTTGATTAAAGACCAAACATATAAGTTAAGAAGATGGGGTCAGGAGGACAAAGGAAGAAAACACACCACTTGAGGTTAGCAAGATCTCAAGAGTGCAAAGAAATAAGAGCTAAATCACTAGTAAATTAAACATTTTAAAAAAATCAATGCCAAAGTCATAAATAAAAACACCTTAGCACAAAGAACCTACAAAAATGGATAGGGTTAGAATAAAAAATAAAATCAATCTAAGAAAAAAAAAAAAAAATCCAAACACAAGAAAATAATTATAACTTGACTTATATGTGTATATGTGTCTACCCGTATGCATGCAAAAACCCTTACAATACAAACATATATAAGAAAGCAAAGATATTAAAGCTCCAATTTTTAAAAAATTTTAAACTTCACTATTAAGACAAGGAAATAGGGAAGAATAAAAATAAAACAAAACCATAAATAGGAAAAAATATACCTATGAAGATTATTAAGAATATAAAGCTTATTTTGAAAAATTACAAATCTATACATACACACATAGATACATACAAACAAACAAACAAAAAATATAGAGTGCAAATAGAAAACCTAACCAATAAAAAAAATGGAAAAGAAATAAAGAGTGCAAATAGAAAAATAAACAAAGAACAAACAAAAATTAGATACAATGAAGAGTTAATATAAATTTTTCAGTTTTATATGTAGTATAGAAAATTAAAAAATAACTTGAATAAATAATATTAATTATATACATAATATCTATTGCAATAAAGAAATGCATGAAAGAAATGAAAAAATATAAATAGAATAAGACAAAAAAAATTTAAAAAAGAAAGATATTGTTTAGCTTGACATTCTTGTGCTCACATCTTCCCCCTCTTCCTACTTACAAATTGATATCCTGAACATTTTGTCCAAACAATTAGTCAACATTTTCAATAGATAAAAGAAACACCAACTTGAACCCTTTGGGCCTTGCAGGATATGTTATACAACAAAGAAAATTTGGGTTTTGCTTAATACTTAAATTTGCGGTTCAAGATTTTGAACTCCCATGTAGGGAGGGATTG
This sequence comes from Cupressus sempervirens, assembly GCA_028749045.1. Lineage (NCBI taxonomy): Eukaryota > Viridiplantae > Streptophyta > Pinopsida > Cupressales > Cupressaceae > Cupressus > Cupressus sempervirens. The sequence continues at coordinate 408,528,845 of CM053783.1, read as the reverse complement.
AAGATAGAAACCTTAGATAGTTGTACACAAAATACATTTTTCAATTTCCAATTCCAAATAGCATTCAAATTTTGGATGATACTATGTATGATCTTCAATGATGATGCTTCCACTAGCTTTTATGGAATTAAGGATTTGGAGGGCCTTTTGCAAAGAGCATGATCCTTTTAAGTGGACTTTCCAAGTTTTGAGTACTTATTGAAATACTATAACATGAAATTTATTTTAATGGGTAGGTCTTGAAGATCACGAAACAAGGAATAAAGTAAGATCAGAAAAAAAGAAGTCAACTTTGACTATTTAACAATTTTAGTCTAGGAATTAGTTGTTATTATGTGACATTTAAGCTGACTTATTCTAATTTGGTATTAAAAAAAAAAATACAAATAAGTTAGTAAAAACATGTTATAACCATTAACAAAATCACATTAATATATTCATTAAGTACTTCTTAATACTAGCAGTTGCATGTTTTTGTACATGCAATGATAAGATGATATGTCATGAGATTTTTCTAATTAGAAATTATATATTAAAAGAAAAATAAAATACATAAATAAATATTCATTGTACCAAAACTTACAAATATTTTAAAGATTTGATAATTAAATATTCATTATACTAGAACATGCAATATTTTTCATGATCTAGTAAATTTGTTTTGGTAATTATTTTAAAAATATCTAAAGATTTTAGAAAAAATAATTATTTATAGAAAGTACAATGCGAAAACCTCTAAAATGAAAGTTAATTTTGAATATTAGAGTCCAAATGGCACACTCTAAATTGAAAAGTCATAGAGCCAACACAAATAAGGGTTGCAGAGCAACATTGTTCCTATCATGAGTGGGTAGGGCACATTAATTTAGTGTTAAAAAAAAAGGAGGGCTTGATTCTGAATTCAAATTAAGTGCGTATTTTTTTCATTGTTGCACTAGAGAAAAATATATATATTTTTGGAGCAGAATCGTTATAATCTAATATTTCCACAATTTGCAAATAATAATTTAATCATGCAACCGTTTGTATTTTGTTTCTATTTGAAGCAAAAAAATTATAATCTAATATTTTCACAATTTGCAAAGATAATTTAATCATGCAATTATTAGTATTTTAGCTATTTTTAAAAATAATGAAAGACATCCCAACAAAAACATCAAAAAGTTTACATATGAATGCTTTGGATATGTCACAGGAACATAAATCATATCAAACATGACATTAAAATAAATACATTAACACAAAAATAATGATTTTTTTAAACTAATAATACAAGAAATTTAGAACTTGAATAACAAAGAATATGAAAAATAAATTTAAAAAAAATGTGAAAATTGGGAGCGGGATGACAAATACCAATTTTTGGTGTACATGTGTGAGTTTAAGGCATTTAAGGCTATTTATAGCTTCACCAAGCCTCTTGTCATTCAATCATATTCACTACCGCTAATAGTTTTTCTTTGTCAAAATCAAGATTTTGTAGCAGATACCTCTAAATTGAGATAGATACCTAATTTACACAGTAATTCTTTGAAACAGAGAGCAACATATGTAATATATAGCTTTGATTAATAGATACCTCTAATTTATGATAGATACTTCTGAAATAGATCCAATCAAGATCTTCACAACTTGTAGAAGGAATGTCTTTGGTTCTACAAGAGAGAAGAGTGTAGAGAGAAATCAAAACAAATTTAACAAAGAAAATGATTTTGTCAATGACCCCTATTTTAGGTAGAAATGAGCACATATACTTGCGTTAATCTTATTGGAAAAAAAGAGATAATTTATGGACAAACAACTGAGCCAAAACAAAGCACTATTTAATGGGAAATAAAACCTCAATTTGAGTTAATATAAAGGAATCCAAGAATTAGAATACATAAATCATTATATGTGAATTACTCTAAAAGAGGTGAAAGGGTTTCAAGTAAAAGTGAAATTGAATGCATGAGTAGTTAATAGAAACCAACCAAAATTTTGCATGTAATGAAATAGTGGTCCTAAAATTATGGAAAAGAGTGAAGTAATTAATTTAACTACACTAATAGTTTCTAGTTTCCTACTCCTTAGAAAGTAATAACTTGTATAATGGAAGTTATTAAACTTCTACCTTACATTCAAACTTTTTTTGTACATTTTGTTTTTCTTTCATCTTCTTTTAAATATTTAGTTATTCGTACCATTATTTTCAATTTAATATTATTAAGGTTTCCATTTCATAAAATAAAATATTAGAAAATAAAAGTTTGAAGTTGAAAATGAGAATTTTATAATTAAAGATATAACATAATTTTGAAATTTCTTTTTGCAAAGTGAAATGCTTAGCGAATAAAACTTTCTTTGATTTTCCTAGAAGTTAGTCTTGTTTCTTATGGGATCTTATTGTATTGTATAGAAATGCATTTTTTATTGATAGAGATCTACATATTTTCTGTTGCAATCTACAATAGATTTAGTTTGTTCTCAAGGAGTGTATAATCCTCCTACAAATTTTTTGAACCTATATTGGTGTTCATTTTACATAAGGGTACACATGAAGTTGACAATCTAGAGTTAGAGAGGTACAAGAGTCGCGATAAACTACAACAAAATATTTAATCTCAGACATGCACTAAAAATAATGCTACCATTTTTGGTTGTGAGAAAAGTGGAAGTGAAGATAAAGTTGGGATAGTTTTATGATCTCTAAACTGGAAAATCAAATTGAAATATCCAATTCTAATTACTCAACTAAAGAAGCTAGCTATCCCTCAAGAAAACTCCATGATAGAAAAAAAATAATTTGGGGTGCAAAAACAATAGTAGTTGTAGAATAGAAAGACCGTGAAGCTTTTGTGCCCTCTAGTGTAACTATGCTAGGAGATCTTGAGATTGGAAAACTTGAAGTTCCTCATACATAGTTTCTCAAGAGGTTTGACTCAAAAATCAATTCAATCATATTAGTTGGGGAAGAAATTGTATTTGAAATTGTCTTTAGGAGCTTGTCCTCGCATTAGATGTGTTGTAGAAAGGATTAGGAATAATAACCAAAAATCTCCACCCAAGAAATCAACACTTAGATGCTTCTCCACCTATATCCTACTGAACAGATTATGAGTAACCTCGGTAGTTGAAATGTTCCTAGGAGATTAGAGAGGCATAGGAGAAGGTCGGGAGTAAGACCCACCTCTCTAGATACATCCCATTCAACCTATGACATAATAGAATCATTTCAGCCTACATATTGACAATATGTATGAGAAGTCAGATTCTATTAAATAGATTTAGAGTATTTTTTGCCAGGGAACTCTTTTATGCAAATCTTGGATTAACTTAACAATAATAATGATAGAAAACATTATAAGTATAGAAGAATCCATGATAAATGATGTTTATCCAAATAATCTAAACTCACAAGGGTGCACAATTCTGGCCTGCTCGATTCATCGATGTGTATGTGATAAATTTATCTTATTCTTGGGGAAATACTCAAACTAATAAATAGTAACAGGGACAAATAAATCATATCAAACACTATGTTTTATAAATTAAAGACAAATCACAAACTAGAGAAACTAGAAACCCTAGATTTAGAAAGAGGTACTCACATTGCCAACCATAATATTAAGAGAACAAAGCATTGTTGTTTTCAAAATGCTATGGGAAGTGAAATATCATTTGGTACCATACTTAGAGAATGCATATAGGATACCTAGGATGAGCTGAATCTTCTAAGTTTCTCACTCTATAGTTTCCTTAGCTTCAATAAGTAATTTTAGTATTTAAAAAAAGACTCAGCCTGCGACCTTCAAAATCTATTGAACAACTGCCAAAAGAAATGAGATAAAATTAAGGGTTTCAAAGCATTTATGTTCATTTGTTGTGGTTGAATGGTTTGCCACCTAAATCAATGTATGAAGCCTACACACCTCAACACATGGCTCTCCTGCATGGAGATAGAACACACATGGAGAGAGAACATGCAAAGAAGCCAATTGTTAATGTCATTTGTGCTCACAAGAATCTAGATGTCCTCTGTAAAAGAAACTAGGATCAATGCATATGTATTGCATGGACTCTCGTCAATTCATCAGCTATTGTTCTCACCTGCCAAAATGCTAGTCCCAACATGGTCATTTTGGTAATCACATCTTGTTTTGCATAGATACCTACCTTAGCCTACAAGCTAGCCATAAAAAAAATGTGACACCGCTAAAATTAGTCAAAGGACTAATAAATACCGAGCATCTTCTCATGGAGGACATTGCATATTACCATACATGCTGGAAAATAATGCAATGTCATTGGTTATATTTAAAAATGTTAAAAATGGTTTAAGTAATAGCCTAGGCATTAGTTCTCTTCCATGAAATGGCAACAACTAATAAAATAATTTTTAGAGATTGAGATGATTACTAGTTCAAATTTTTTTTTTTACAGTCATAATTATATATTAATTTATAAATAAAATAAGATTAAGACACTAACTTTTAGATAATCAATACCAAAATTAATTTAGAAAAGTAAAATATATATCTATTTTAGCAAAACATATTAGTTTATAGAAACAAATTTCTAATTTTTAAAATTAATAAAAAAATATCAAATTTATCTTTAGTGTAATCTAAATTGATTACTCCATGAATTTCTAAAGCAACTCAGCATTTGTTCTTGAGATTCAAGAAATTGGAGTCTCATAGATTTTTCTTTAATACTTATTTAATATAAGTTTTATTTTATATTTTTTAAATAAATAGAAAAATAGTAAAAAGTATAAGAAAATGAAAGAAAAACAAGAAAATTGAAGAGTTGTTTCTTGCTTTCCTACATGCATAATGAGAAATGAGAAAGCAATCCAAATAGTGCATCAAAAAACCAAAATAAAATAAATACAAAATATAGAGAATATGTGGGAAGAAATTATGAATAAAATAATTTTTTTGATAAACTCAAAAAAGCAGGGATAAAAAGAAGGAAAAAATAAATTTCTCAATATTATTGATGAAATATATGCATGTCTGAAAAACAATATAGGCAAAGAACTTGATAATTCTCTCCCATAATTTTTTTAGTTTGCTCCCACAAATAACTATAAAATAAAAAAGGCATAAGGAAAATCATATAATATAAAAAAATGTGTTAGAAATATTCAACATTAATCATTCTTGCCAGCATGGAGCCTCAATAATCACACAATTGACTACTCTATTAAATTGGGAATAACTATGATAACATCATTATAGATCCAAAGGAAAAAAACAACCACGACTTTAAAAAATGTTTGATGAAATCCTTTCTTTCTCCTTGACTATCAAATTAAAACCTTCACTGATCATTTGATAAATGAGATATGAATGTAATTAGTACAATTTTCCTCTACATTATGAGTGATGAAATATAAATGTTTAGTGTATCCAAAAATCAAAATAAGTAATAAAATTAGATTTTGATAAGTTCAAAAAACTAGAGATAAGAAGAGGGAAAAAATAAGGTAACTTTCTATTTGTGCTTAGATTTTGATAAGTTGAAAAATATAGAGAAAAGAAGAGGAAAAAAAAGGAAACTTTCTATTTGTGCTTTTGTTATTATTGAGAAAATATCTCTATGACCAAAAAAATAATGCAGAAAAGAGGCTGACAATTTTCCAACAAAAATTTCATTTTCCAGGGAGTAATGCTCCCACATATAAGCCTACTAGCTTAAATTAAAAAAATTTGCAATCATAACCTCATAAAATAATTCCCCTACTATTTTCAAGACTTTTTGAACCACATTGAATCCAAATGATATATTGGGTGAGAAACAAGCATTTTCTCAAAATATACAACTAAATGATGTTGATGTAAGGTGATCATCTCTAGATAAATAATACATGAAGCATTCTCATAATCTATTCTTAACTAAAACCCTCAAAATGAGCACTTTTCTAACATGCTTTAAATTCAAGAGATTGTAAATCAAAGCTTGTCTTTTCTTATTGTGTGCCTTCTCTTTCTTTCAATGAAGTTACCACCTTAAAGCTATTTGAATGATTGTATAAGTTAAAGTATTGGCCGATAGGATTTTACATTCGAGCAACCTACCCTGGAAAAGTCTCATGCAATCAACAAATGGGGTTTTCTAATGATGTTAATCAGCTACCCTTTCTGCCTTCGACAATTACACAACAATGACTTATTGCATTAGGGTTAGGGCATTTCAACTTCGGCACCACATGCACTACCCAATGTTCTACCTAGATAGGTCATGATGTGATGCCAAATGACACTGAGCTATTTCAAAACCACATGTCTCAGCCAACATTCTATCAGCTCGATAGGGAATTCATGACCTCATGTAATTATCTCTACCAACTAAGGAATTACTATGACCGCTACAAAATGCCCAACCATTGTTCATGCTGCAAGGGATTGCAATTTGTTTGGATTCAACAAAGTATGGTAGTCCTCATTTTATATTCTATTTGAATGCCGCGTGATGTGACAATGCTTTCTTTGTTCATTATAGGAACAAGGGAGTTGAGAGTCAATGACAAGAACAATAGCAGGTTCGACTCTTTGACCGCATACCAGGTAATTTCCCCAATCCTTTGAAGATACATTAGTGAGAAAATATATAGGAATTTTCATGGTGATTTGTCTTGAATTCTACTAGATCATGATAATTCGAGCCCATCTAATAACAATAGCTGACTTGTTTTGTTTTCCATAAATGGGTTGAACTCTTATATTGACTAGATGAGACAACTCAAAATAAAAGGAGAGTTGGGTGTGTCTGCTTTCATTTTTTGAATTCCATTCTTTATTTTCTTTTGTGTTTTGACATGGGCTGAATTTTTATTAGTATGGCTCAGTTTCTCTAATTTGACTCTGGCTACATTTTAACTTTCCAAAAAGAACTGTGCTTTGCGTAAAAGAGTCTGTATACTTTAGTAGTTCATTAGCAATCTCCTTCTTTGCTGTATCCTATGTACTTATATTAGATTTAGATATTAGTTATGCAGGGTAACTTTATATTTTGAGGGATGCAAATTTTTGTATGACTCTAAAACCTAGAATGTCTTAGCCGTGAGATAATGTTATAGCTAGTTTATGTCCTGGAATGGAATGATGTTTAACTAGCAAAGGAGAAACCAAAAATTCCTTTTGATTTTGAGCCAATGGATCTCATATATCATTATGTTCATGAAGGATGGGATTATACCAAGCTCCACTATTATATATGCAAACTTCTACATTCATAGGTATTTATATTATTTATTTATAGCTTTAAATTAATTCAAGATTATGAAAATAAAAAAAAATTGTAAGAAGAATGATAAAAGGATATTAATGTACAATTTTGCAACTTTATTGAATTTTTTTATTTTGTAACAGTAACGATAGAGGAAAGTAATGCAGTCTATATAAATCATTATAAATATAATGTCTTAATTGGTTGAATTCACCACCCTTGCCAAGAAAGTGTTATATATTTCCTATAGATTTTCCCACCTCCATTCCTAAACTAAACTAATATTTCATCCAAAATAAATGATAATTAGAGCATATTATAGTTCAAAAAGCTAGTTTTGCCCAAAAGAATTGAGAACATAAAATTTACAGAATTGCATACCTTGTTAGGAGGGTAAACTTTTCCTCTATACCATATGGGTCTATCTTGCAAGTCTATTGAAACCAACATAGCTACAGTGAGGATTCCAATCATGATTAAATATACTATTCTCATGAAATAAAACAAAGGTTTTCAAATGAGTAGAGTGGCTTTGATCAGGTCATATAGTGCTCCCATATTGGGGTTTTAAATTGTGGTGCTACTATATTTCCCGCAAACAAACCATCTTAACTATTAATAGAATGAAAACACAATCTTCTACCTATCATCAGACCAATCATAATAATAATTTATTGAATTTCAATGACAAGATAATAAAGTCAGCCAAGATTAATATTGAATGGCTTTCAATAGTGACATTTACAAAGTACAAAATAAGCTACACTTATTTATAAATTATTTCACACTTCTTTTCCAAATGGGGGTTACAACAAACCAAGTATGATTTCTAAGTGATTTTGGAGCAAGATATCATAGATGAGAGTGTAATGTCACCAATTATAAATCACCTTGAATCTTTCCCTTGCCTAGTTTGTTGGCTCCCTATTTTTAGTAACTAGGTCTACTGAATCAATGGGTGAAGTTGGTAATGCCCATGCCGCCTTTGTTCTTAATAAATCTAGGTTTGATGTAGTAATTACGTGGCTATTCCTAGTCTGTGCTTCTATTCACAATGCCCTTTCCTTATCTTAATTTGTATTGTGTCTTTAATTGTTGTAGAAGTTCATGTTGAATTTTAAGCACTTCTTGAATCCAGAAAGAGTAAATACATAAATTAGGTAACAAACAATAGAGCCACAACAATCTAATGAAGGCATTATGCTCCATAGACATACATAGATTTATCGTAAAGTAAAATCACCACAATTCTCAATGTAGTCTTGTTTATGGCTAAACTAGAGGTGGCTTCTACATCCAATTAGGCATTCCCATGAAATAGCCAGGAAATAGATAGAGTTTCTCGCAAACCTTGAACTTGTTCTATATATGTAATAATCATGTGTTGCTTGAACAATGTCCCTTTCATGTATTGACTACTGTCTTATTGAAATTTTGGATTAATTTCTATTCCACAATAGAGCTTGTTCCCACAACCTCACTTACTACATATCTTGTGGCCCACAACAAACCTTGTTCCCAAGACCTGTCTTAATAGATATGGAAATAACTTTTTGTTTGAGTGAATTACTATTATACAAGCACTTCCTAAATCTTGAAACTGATATAAGTCTCACAAAAGATGTAATTGTAGCCAATTGGAACCAACTGAGTTCGAATGGCTATATAGTTTGGCATGTAAATCATTCTATGGAAAATATCACTGACACAACAGATCAAGATGATAGTGAAAAGGACACAACTTCACTAGAGGATGTAGAAATGCAAGAATGAAAATTGCTATCATGCATGGGCCATACTAGTTACACTGATTTGGATAGATGCTAGGAAGGCAAGAATTTGATAAGAACTACATGTGGGATGAACATGGTCTAACACAATAGTTACATGAATTCGCAACTGATTTCATAAGTACCAGCAAAATCTTCCACTACCTCACAAATGGACCTAATTAGTATAGTACTCCCAACTATAAATAATCATCCAACCAAGAGAATACCCTTAAGATCATAAAAGAGCATAATAGATGTCCCAAACTGAATCTGCTATGTATGATAATCTAAGGCACAATAGGAACTAGAAAATCTCACCTAATCAAATGCATACAACTGCACTCAGCATGAATGCTCCACAACAAGAGCGCCAAATTCTCAGACTAGCACTAACATGAGTAGCTACATTTAAAATTAATGTAACAACAATACATTCAACACTCAAAATCCCAATCAAAGAGATGCATCCACTCAATGGGCAAGCACTTACCACATTTTGAGAAGACATCAAGTATATCAAGTACATCCTTATTGATGAAATGAGCTTCATTGGAACAAAGTTACTACTAATGATCGACATCAAATTATGTAAGGCATTCCCTGATCAACAGTCTACACACTTTGGGGGAAGATCCATAATCCTAATTGGAGACCTTGCACAATTTCCTCTAGTATTAGATAGACCACTATACACTATCCACTCAGATGCTCTTGTAATTAGGAATCAATTCAAAACTATTGTAACATTACAAACCATATTTTGGCAACAAGGTGAAGGACTTAGAGAACTACAATTCAAACATGCATTGATCGATATACAGAACAAAAAACTCACACAAAATGATTAGGAACTATTAATGAAAATATATAAACAATGGCTTCCACATGAAGAAAACAAAGAATTCAATGATCTCATCCATATATTTGCAATGAAAAATATTGTGGACCTACACAACAAAAGAATGTTAAAGCAACTAAACCATCCAGTTGCCATAAGCATTTCCATGAACATCCACAATAGCCAAAATGCTCAAATTGATGCAGACTAACTTTAAAAAATGTACTCTTTTGCAAGGGCCAACACATCATGCTTATAGTAAACATATGGACACAAGCATGACTTGTTAATGAAAAACTTGGGACCATAATAGAAATTGTATACAACCTAGGCTGCAAGTCACCAGACATTCCCATGTATGTTGTAGCAAGCATTAACAACTACAGTGGTCCACCATGGGATCCACAAAATCAAAAATGCATTCCAATAACACCAATCATACTTGGAAATAGAAGGCAATTATGAATCACAATGTCATGGGAAATTACAATTCATAAATCCCTAGGTCTCACACTCCACACAGCAACAATTGATATTGGAAAAATAGAATGCCAAGGCCTAACATTCATAGCCATGTCATAAGTAAGGACTTTGAGTGGACTCTGCATTGATCCAACTTTCTCATTCAACAAATACAAAAAAGATGTAGAACAACCCCTACAACATTCTTAGAAAAAAGGAAGAAAGGTTCCTACAAAGATTTTCATGCAATACTACCAACTAACTAAGGCATAGGACCTTGCTACAGTCAACCACAACTTAGAAAAATAAATGTAAGCAATTTTCCTTCCATTAAGAGTAGTTACTTTTACACCAACATTGCATAACCAAGAGGCCCAGATTTATATGTAGACATTCCTTTAGAAAAAATTATTTCTAATAATTTTTCCTCTTTAGAATCAACATAAGTTGATGATGTCCTTTGATTCAATAGAGGCTAAAAGTGATGGATACAATTCTAGTGTATAGACCAACAACCTTCAGCGAATATAGGCTCTATAAATGTAAATATCTCTCCACTCATTAATGAAAAATTACACTTTACAGATTACTATGAGTAGGTTGTTTCTTTTAGTATGGGTTGCTGCTTTATCTTTTTTTCTTATACTATTTTATACTTAGTAATGACCATGTCATTTTATTACAACAACAGTGCTCTAGCAAAATGAAATTTATTATCCATTGTTAACTTTAAAAAATGTTACTATTGCAATTTGTAAATCTTTTGTATATTACTCTCTCTCAGATCCTTGGAATAAGCTAACCCACAATAACCTTCAAACAATATGCTAAGAATTATATAGTTCCTATCAACTATACACTTGCACCCTACCCCGGTGCAAGCGCTAGTTCTAAGATTATTTGAAATACACTTATTATAAGATTTTTTGACTTTGTGCTTTATTTTATAAGTGGGCTTTGACCAATTATTTTTCATATTTTTACTCATTACATTTACCATGTTTATTTGATTAATTATACTTTGATATTTCTTTTTATATAAAAATAAAGAATTGAAGTATTTTATTCATGCCTTCATTTTATATTTTATATGTTTTTGTTAAATGTTTTTTTACCCTTAGAAATTATTATTTTATCTACCTCTTTTTAAAAAGATATATAAAAACAAGTTATAATCTTTAATAAAATGACTTTGATATATTAATTAAACACCACTCAATATTAAAAAAATTACATTCATAACCCCACAAAAATAATTCTCTTATTTTTTTCAAGACTTTGTCAACCACATTGAACCCCAATGATATATTGTGTAATGTCCTCTTTTTGGGACATCATAAATATTAAAGGCATATTATATATAATATTAAAATTGACTTGGAGATGTGGACTCAAAATATAAAATATTAATTTAATATTACAAAGTATCATTTTGATAAAGAATGGTTTAATATAGATGTTGGAGATTTTGTTGGTTTTTATTGTATTTTGTAATACTTCTACATTTGTTGAGTTTTGAGTATATTTTGAGGAAAAATTGAGTAAATATCCGATTTGGGATAATTTAGTGCTATTAGAGCTTAGTTTTCCTGCCAACCTATGAGATTGTATCAAAGAAGAATGTATAAAGTTTGTTATCAAAATTAGCAATGTGTTTGCATTCAGAATATTGGTATGAAATAGAGGTTATTTTATTCAATATCAAGCATTACAGGCACTCTTATTATAGGTATTTCTAATACTAGGCTTCAAGCACATGGGATAGGTTTTGAAGTAGAAAATGTTAAGATGCTATTGAAGCAAATACTCACACTTCATTCCAGACTAAGGATTCAGGTAGCTACATTGGACTTCTAAAGTGAAGTTATATTTTCAAAAACAGGAGGAATAAAATATGTAACTGAAGAGAGTTGTCTATGCTAGCAATGTATAAGTTATAAAAGAAAATAGGAGCAATTTTAAAGGCAGGAGAATGATCATTTCATAACTAAGAACAAGGTCAAGCTCAATGTGGGTCTAGGTCTCCATTATCATGGGTTCCTATCATATTTGACTCCTCCTGGCAGTATTCAATAATAGGGATTAATGTAAGGAGATTGGAAGTAGAGGTTGACATCATACCATCCTCCCACAATAGACACACTATATAGGATTCCTTCATGAAAGAGATAATTGGCCATAGAAGGTATAAGGAATAGACGACAGTAAGTGTAGGGCATATAAGATGGGTGTCTAACATTGGATGGGGAACCAAAATACATAATACATATGGGGAACCAAAATACATAATACATCTGGGTCTCACTGTGGCATCCTTCATTTCTAAATGGAGTAACCATCTATTGCATCTTAACATTTGTTGGGACACCAGAATTAGTCGGCTTGCAGTTTAGACTCTCTAAGACTTCATCATAGATTGGGAATTTGTGTGTGGAAGCTTCTCAAGATTATTAAAATTATCATTCAAAAATTATAAATATATTTTTGTGTAGTTTCTATAGTCACATGGAAAGATTAAAAATGTTGAGTATTTGAAACTTGAGTTTAGCATTGTGGTGCTAACAATGCTTCATATCCTTTGCTAGACCACAATGGTTGTGTCCTGTTATCATTGAGAAATATTGAACCAGCTAGAGAGAGTAATAACCCTGACCAATATCATTGCAAGATACTTATTTTAGGCATGGTTTCTACATCTATCATCGACACTACATTTGCATTGGCTTGACAAGTGTTATCATCTATTCTTCTCGTGTCAAATTAGTAACAACAATCTGTATCCTAGAAGATAAGTATTTTTGTTGGATCTTGGAAACCTTGCCAAAAACTATGAAATACATGGTAGTATCAACACTAGTAACTCTTAAAAATGGAATTTGTGACTCTTCAAATATGCCACTTGTGCAATACCATATATTGCCTATGTATTACATATCAATGTGAAAGCTACCGAGTTTTGACAAATTTTGTAGTCCACATGCCTCTAGAATCCTAGTGTAACACCCATCAAAATTGTTACATCTGGTTGAAAGAAGGTGGTAGATCATGGAGTGTCCTCACCTTAGGAAGGCTACAAGTTATAGACTCACTCACAACAATTAGAAACCACAGGTAGACCACAAGATAATGTGATTGGCATGATAGTCAACTGAACTAGAATGTGTAGGACTTATTTGTGAACACAATGTTAGAAGAGAGAAGTGCTTCACTACTCACATCATATACTTGTTAACCTTATTTTCGCTCCCACCAAAATTTAAGTTTTTCCTATCAAACATGTCCAATGGTCATATCTATTCAAATATTCAAATGATTAAATAAAAGATATATTCAAAACTTTGGCTCATCTTTTATTGTCCTATGTCTCAAGCTTTTTATGCTTTATTCCCTTAGAAGCTTGAATCAAAATCATGCAACTAACCTTCATCACCTAGTTGCTATAGTTTATGGCTTAACCTTTAGGAGAGGTACAAATGTGCGATACAATCTTCCTAGCAGTCAACATGACTTCATTGTTTAAAAGCTTGACATCTAGTTATGATTTGCGATGTAGCAATCTTAGTTCATTGCTCAGTCACAAAGAGCTTAGTATAAACCATGGTCAAGATGGTGAAGATGTGAATCACATTGTCTACATAGTTGTTGGGGTTAGTGAGGAGTTAAAGAGTTAAGCTATGAAGAAGCAATAACATGAAGTGAAAATGACCTGGGTGATGTGGTAGTTTTTGATTGGTCAAGGAGCTAACTATATAGGAAGGGTCCTAGCTATATTATTGATTGTTGGATCTGAAGAAATCAACACATATCCCTATTTCATTATATAAAATTATATGCTCAATTCATATAGTAAGATAACAACAACACAACATGTGTCTCCATGAGCCTAGGTGGAGAGTAGCAATGACAGTTAAGACCATTTTTGCATATTCACAGATATTTTATGTTAAGTCAAGATCCATGCTGCAATGACACAAATTTCATGTTGGTAGTTTGGATCATAGTTCATCACTCAGTCAGAGACATCTAATGTTAGGTTGGATATCAAGTGGTGATGGTGCAAAATCCTAGTTTTACATTATCGCTAGGTCACAATGATTAGTGGAAAATATTGAGGGAAAACTACAAAGAAATAATAGATAGTTGGTTAGAGTTTCACAAGTACTAACTGCTAATGAGGAAAAGTGGTGGCAAAGCTGCGATCATGGGTGGTCAAACATGAAACATAAGTTGAATGCTGGTAGGGTGGCAAAATGATAGAGGATGATTGGTCTGCATGGAAAAGCCTAAAGATTGACTCTAGTTGACCTATGACATGGTTGATTTGGTGTACTAATAAAAAAGGAAACAAATCCTTTATGGTAGATCTAATCTTTTGGATCTCCTTCAACTACTTTCATCATTCCCCATGCCTAATAAATGTAAAGGAACATTCCATCGTCACTTGGTAATCTATCTAATATGTCAAAATATTGATGACCATTGTTCTCTCTTCTCAAGGCTTTATTTGGTGAGGAAGTGATTTTCTTGCTTCTGGATGTGTGCCATGATTAGATCTTTTCCAAATTTGCAATGACTATTCTTTGCAATCTTGAATGCAGTTGTTGAGTTTTGCCTTAGTGTAGAAGCTATTGGTGTTTCAAACTACTGAAAAAAAAAATGTTCAATACCAGAATGATAGCACTGATATAACCTAAGGATTAGCCAATTCCTATCATCAATTACATAAGTAAACCATTTGGACCCAACTTCAACAAAACCAAAGGATGGCTTCCTACTCTTTTGGCTCTGCTAAACCAAGGCGGGTATACCTAGGGATGATTCTAATCCAAACTGCTACATAGAGATTCTTTTAGTTTCATTCTGATTCTCATCTATTACCCACTAACACATGAGCAGTTTACTTCACTTCTTTTAATGTTCTCAAACTTGTATGCATTACTCATCAACAAATCTAGTCATCATTCTCCTTGGATTTACAAATATTCCTGATAATAGTAACTACCTAAGACTTAGAGAATAGATATAAATGAGTATTGACCAGCATTTATAACTTTGCATAAAATTGAATGAAAAATGATTTTGATTTTATAATTGGTTTGATATGTAGCACCAAAATTCATCCTTGTTCACCTCTGACTTATGAAACCCGTGCCTTATCCATTGGGCATAAAATTGACTATTGGTGGGAGATCTAATTCAAATAACTTGTAAATGAATTAATCAATTGTAATCACCCATTCCCATTCTTATGAAGTATCCTTTTCATAAATTCATAAACCCTACTGATTTATTGAAGCATTTCTATAATTCCTTGAATTAAAAGCAACAATGAAATCAGTATACAACCCATCCAGATTGCATTTAGTCAATTTAAACTTTATTTAAATAACTTCAAAGTAGATAAACACATAAAATGGAGACAAAAATTGATGACACAGATATAATGCAAATACCCTTTTGTATTATCCTTTAGATGACTAATACAATGACCAATAGAAATGAAAGCCTAGAATAGCTTACTGATTTTGTCATTTCAATATATCATCAGAAAGTACAACTAGAAAATAGATTCAGAATAGCTACACACTATTGGACCAACTGTATTCTCTCAAAGACTTAAAATTGTAAAAAATTTGGACCCTCACAATGCCTTGAAAACTCATTTATATAACATGATTTGCAACAAGCAAAGGGCAGTTGTGATTTGACAAGTGTCCAAGAAACAGAACATCATACAAGAGACAAAAATGAGCTCAATAGAATACCAAGCGCATCAAAAATTCTTTGGGTAGGCCTGTTTCTATTATTGCTGCAAATAATCAACTTCTGATTTGTCCCCTACTATTCTGGATCTTCAAAATACGTGGCTATCAAATTAGCAAGCAAAGGGTTATCCTGTGGTGCTTCCAAATCAAAATTTTCCTACGGATTTTCACTGCTTTCAGCTTGAGCAGGCAAAATTACCTTTTCACCTTCTTCCTTTTTTAGATCTAGTGCTGATGTGTCAATGATTTACACCTCATCCTTTTGTTCCTCATCATCATTTGAACCACATTCTTCTAACTGCTCATCAAAAGGAATATCTTCTAACCAGGTGTTAAACTGTGCATCATTAGGCTAGTTGAAATGCAGGATATCATCTCACTTCTTCAATATATAGTTAGCCTCATTTTCAAAGCTAACAAACTCTTGTCTCAAGGAATAAAAAAATAACTGGACTTTAACTAATTCTTCTATTGCGGTAGCCCACCAGGCATGCCCTTTTTCGTTTATGACTTTATTTATCCTTATGCAAAAAAGGTCATCCAATTCTTTATCCATGCATCTTTATTCTTCAATTTATTTTTTCTATCCAAGGCACAAGGAAACAAATCAAATTTTTGATTCTTGTACTTGCTCAAATAAGAAATAATTTTTAGTTGTAGAGAAACTCTCCTGTTATCAAAATCTAACAAGTCATTAGCAATATCATACATTTTTTTAACATGGTCATGAGAAGACCTTATAATTGAATAACATAAAAGGGTGATTTCTTTCTCCCTTTTTCCCCACTTATTAACAATAGGCTTAAGGGTTTCATCATGGGTTTTCAGTTCCTCCCATACACTTATTACTCTTGCCAACTGATCATAGAATAATGGCCATTCAATTATATCCACTAAATACATTAGAGCCTTTCTAAGCTTATCCTCATACTGCGTATTTAACTCTACATGTAAGGCCCATAGTTTTCTTTTCTCTTCTTCAAAATCCTTATCTACGTAATATTCTTGCCTTTGAGGTGTGTCTAGTATTTCTACAAGGGGGGTGGATTTAAAAGGTTCCACTAGAGGATGGGGGTATGTTATTCTTGGCCTTGTGGACTTCCCCATTAGCTTGTTTTCAAGCTCAATTCTCCTTTTTACCTCCTTATTATAGGCCTCAAGAATTGTTTCATATTTATTTTGTAACTCAAACATAGCTTGTTCCTCCTTCTTAGTAGTGGCCAAAAAAAACTTGGAAGAATCTACATTCTAATATGCTGCCTGCACATGTGAGGTATCAACAACCCTTCTTACAAGTATATTTCCCATTTACCCAGACTCATCTAGTTGCGATGATGTGGCTCTAGATCCTTTTCTCAATGACCAGCTAACCAATGCAGCTTGATCTTTAATGAATGCAGTGCCTTGGAAGTCTCTTTTATTTGGGTCTTGCAACTCCAATTTATTAGAAACAAAATTGAAAATCAATGCATATACAATATCCCAATTGGGCAATAATAAAATGTTAGATGCCTTTACCATTTTCCTGCCCTCCTTAGGGCTTATATTCTGTAATTCTTTCATCATTTCTTCTTTAATTTGGTTCTACATGGAAGTTTCATCCATTTTTGGATGCTCTATTTTCAACCTTTTACATTTCTCCTCAAAAGTGTTCATGTTTTCCCTCCATGCAAACTACTAAAAAGCCCTAGATTTCACAAAACTATCATCAGCCAAAAATTTATGACTTGCCTGTTCTAACACAGGGTCCAATTCCTTGCCTCTATAATCAGCTATTGTTAGATCCAAACTTGGGAGGGGAGGTTCTGGAGGGTTACCCTCATCTAATTCTGCTTGAGTAATAAAAATGCCTTCCTGTGATCCCATCTGTTCAGTTTGCTCACCAGTGAGCTATTCTTCTCCAATCCTCACAGGGGATTAAGTGGGTGAATATTCCTCAACTTGAGGTCTTTCTTCTTTCATTACCTTCTACCTCTTGGGACTAGGCTCATTAGGTCTCTTCTCTAGGGTTGTACTAGTAGATCCCATTATTTGCTTGCCCTTGTCTACAGGAGCCCTTTTATTTTGAATTATAGTGTAACCAGGCTTCTTTTGTACAATTATTTGACTAGCTCCTATATTAGGAGTGAAAGCCAACCTCCTCATGACTTCTCTGGCCTTATCATGATAAGAATCAATAAAAAATTGTTTCTTCTCATTCATAACTTCCATTATTTCAGGGAAGTTATTCATGAGCTTATTTATTCTGTCAACCTCTCTATTAGCATTATCTAAAGGATTAAATTTTTGATCAAAATAATGAATGAATTCTAGGACCCATGAGTAAACTCTCCATTTTTCTTTTTTAGTTTCTTGTTCCTGCAATGAGAATTAATTCCTTGTAATATCCTCTGGGTAATATGAATCATGTTTGACCTATCCCAGATTAATCCTATGCCTCAAGGTCTGATTGAAAAATTCCTCAGAATCACAAAAATGGGGATGGGAGACAACCATCATATACTGATCCAAAATTTTATGCAAAAAGATCCAACCCCCTTTGGTGATCACAAACTAATGGGCCACTATGCAGGCAGGGAAAAATGACCGTAGTTGCCTTTTCAACAAAAAACATTTCTTCTACTCCTCCTAATTGCCACAAAACTTCAGCCATTCCTACCTTCAAAGGTACTTGATAAGGCAAGACTTGAGGATTCCCTTTAAAACCATAGATTCTAAAAATTGTAGAAACATGGTAAGGAATGGTATCTCCCCAATTTTGTGAAACTTTCAAGTTATGGGGTTTGTCCATAGGTCCGAGGAGGTCCATTAATACCTTAGGGATTTTGGGATTGTGTCTTAATATGAGACATCTCAATTTAGAAGCAAAATATCTATCAAATCTGACAAAACTTGCATTATTTGCATCCCAGGTCATATCTGCACTCCACAATTGGACTAGCAACACTTCCCCATTTTCTTCCCTATTCAAATCGATCTCTTCACCAAAATAAGTCACCCTTTGAAAAAGAACATGTGCATCAATAGAGAATAGTGTCCAAAAGTTTTCTCGACCTTCCTTTTTGCAATTCCAACTAAACTAGTATGAATTTCTTCAGCCAAAAAGGAAGAAATCAAAAATAATATCTACACCAAAAGAGGCAATTTGAACCATCATATACATAAGGCCAATGGGCATGAAATCTATTCATCTTCACCAAAAACATGGCTCATGGTCCTATATATCTCTATAGCTCGGGAAGTGAAAAGACTCTTCTTAAAAGGTTCTCTAGAGGCTACAGTAATTACTGGCAGAGTTCCTATTGTACCAATGTGTGCCCTCAACACACCTCCCCTGATTACATCCTTCTTTGCTTTGTATTCATTCTCTAACTCTAGTAGGTTGATTGACACATGGTAATCTGACAATGGTTCTAGGTGAAAAACCTCTCTAATTTCTTTAGGATTAATTGAGATTAGAGGGACACCATGATTTCTTCTCACCACCCTAATGGCTTGGTCATAATTCTCAACAATGGCTTCAAGCAAATCATAATTCACAAAAACACTTGGGACTACTAGCTTTCCCAAATCAAAGTTCCAGACATTAGCATGTGGGGCAAGCAAATTCCTTTCTAAAAAACCACTTTTTAAACAAAACAAGACTAGTTTGAGTAGTCATTGCATCCCTAACCCAATTCCCCTATTCATATAAGCCATCAACAATTTTGAGCCTAGGGTTTAAGGAAATCAAATTTTTAACTTGTGTAGGTTCAGTGGTGGATGCTGGGAGTAATTCTAACAAATCATCATGAACATTCCTATCCATATAATTAATCTGCCCAGAGAATGCTTTCTTTGGAGGCATCTTGGTCGTAATAATAAGAACTGGGTAGTTACAGAAATAATATATGAATACTTACTTGACTTGCCAAACTTATCTTTCCTCAAACCTTTGCATTTTCTCTCAAATAGATGAAGAGTTAGTTCTCGTTCGTACCAGGCTAAACACAATATGATCAACAGGCTCCTGTGCTCAAAAATCATGAAATCTTTGTTTGCATGGGATTGGAACTAATGAAATCTCCTGTATTATACTTTATTTCTCCCACACACAAAGCTTTCATTCATTATAAATCCCAAAATAGAAAAATAGAATGGCATCACACTTCCTTTTAAATTTGCGCCATTGATCCTTGAAAAATCCTACGATCCAGGAATGAAAACTAAGCTGACTCACTTTTCTTCTTAACATGCTGGTAGTCAAACTAATAAACTACCTCCATCTATACCTTTCATCTAATGTTGGCATTTCAAACTAGGCCCATCGATGACTGGGGACATGTGTCATCAAGTCGCTACCTCAAGCTATATATAACTTCCAAGCACCTTTCCATAGTGAGTATGCAACAACCATTGATTTTTCTTTGATTGTGTAGCAGATATTTGAAACAACTTTTAAGAGAACAATGGTGGGTCCCTTGCTCACTAACTCTCTATACATAACCTTTGTACATCTTTCCATAACGAGTTAACAAGCATCATTGATCCATACTTGATCTTGTGGATGACACATTACTGCAATAGTGGTGGGTCCCTTGCTTGCTAACTCACTATACATAACCTTTGCACATCTTTCCATAGTGAGTTAACGATGGTCATTGATACTGGTTTGATCTACCGATCAAAATTTTTTGTAGATTTTATACATGGGGAATGGGTCCTGGATACTTTTGTCACTAAGCTGGCTTAACATGCTAGCACACATATGTACATTGTTTTAAACCTTTGGTGACATCTCATGTCCTTGGCCTAGCTACATTTATTATTTTCAGGCGGGTTGCTATATCACTATCGACAACATTACCAATATTCGACTAGCGATATAGCAATTTTCTGGTAACCATCAAAAACCTATGCCAGGGAATAAAAGAATGAATGAAAATAATTGTACTGAAGCAAACACAACTAGCATAATATTTTCCTCGGGATCTTCAAAATCATTTCTTATTTCAAAAGGATGCCATCTTTTGCAATGACTAGGCCCTCGCTATGTCGCTATCGAAAAATTTGTGATTTTGCGGCTAGCAATATAATGACCTCCGAAGGGTTCACAATTATGGTGAAAAAAAATAGAAACACATTGATTGGGACCTTGCTAATCAAAACTGGTGTCATAGAAGGAAGTCATGCACATTTATAAGCTTGCATGGGAATTTTCACGGTCACATCAACTTTTAAAAGGACACTGCCTTTCGCAAAATCTGAGCATTTGCTATGTCGCCACCGGTAAGTCACATGGATTTTTTGATAGCGACTTAGTGAATTTTTAGAGAAACTTGGATGCTGGTGACACCATTTACGGGCTTCATGTGTGTTTATTTTAAAAATTGACAAGCCTGGGACATAGCACGTGTCATAATGTATTCACGTTAATACAATTCTCGATGTCAGACTTCATTTTTTAGTATCACAAACACAAATATCTGATGGTCACTACCTCACTATGTGTAATCTTCAAGAATCTTTTCATAGCGAGTATGCGACAACTGTATATTTAAAACAGATCCAATGGTCAGGATAAAACCTCATCAAAAGGACTCACAAAGACCTGAAAGCATCACTTATCCTTTTTAAAACTTTCATGCCAGGATAAAATTTTAAAAGGCAAGAATTAGGGTTTGACATAGATTTAAAAAGATATAAAAAATACGAGACCAAAACCTAAAACCCTAGGGCCTAACAAGAGGACTCACATCTAATTTTTCTTACCATGATTCTAAGAAAATTTAATACGTAAAAAATCAAACCAACATAAGCTATCTAAGTTATGGTTGCATTATAAAAGTAGATCTTGTAACCCTCCTTAGGGTCAATCTTTTCTCTAATTTTGTAGTATTGTATGTTTATGCTCTACTACTATAATTTCATTTTTCCTTTGAGTCGATATATTCCTCTATTGTATCTCTTTTCTTCCATTAATATACTGTACAATACCTGCTTGCCTCGTGCTAATGTATTGTCTATATTTCTCAACTGTATGATCATATCTACTTGGCTTTTGAAAGATATAAAGTGAAGTCTTTTCCTTATAGCATTCTATTGGTTTATGATCTACATATGGTTGTTGGATCAAGCAAGGATTGAACTAGTATACTTTGAGGTTATATTGTAAACTATGCATTCTTGGGGTAGAGATAAGGTTGAACATACTATTTGGTGTATCACCTCCTCTTAGATTAGATTAGGTAGTTTTCTTTCATGCATTCATTCTCCATTTTCCTCTTAAGCATTAGTTAGGTGCATCTTGATAGTAAGGAAACTGGCCTTCTCTGGAGAATCAATCTCAAGTCACAAAGTCCCACACTATCAAGATTGTTTCCAAGTTACACGAGGCTATCTTTAGGTAAGACTTTAGGAAAGGGTGCAAGGTTGTTTCAACATTTTTTGGCATGCCCAGTGGGAAAAATTGTTGAAGCTTTATAAGTTCATTGATATCAAAGAGGAAATGTTCCAATATGTGCTAAGAATATATTGTTGCTCTCAGTATCTTCACACCTTCAAGAGGTTTATTTTCAAGTACTTGGTGACTTTATCCTACAATATATCTAGTTTCTAGACCAGGTTATTGTGATTCATGCCCAAAGCTCATACAAGGGTATCTTCTAGAGGTAATTTTCCATACACCAAGCTTTCATTTTCAGACCATAGAAAAAGGAGAAATAGATTGTCTCTATCACTAGTTAGGAGTTAAATAGTAGCACATAGACCTGCAAGATCACTTTCCACTTATCCTATTGATAGATCATAGCCTAGGTTGTCATCTTTTCATATAAATAGGTCATTATTCCATAAGGCTCAGCCTAGAGCACATGCATTTACCACCTTTAATTGTAGGAGTCCTCTCCTTTTGGCTCAAAGACATGACATTCAAAGTATACCTCATTTCACTTGTGAAACTTCCATCTCCCCTATGGAACATATTCAAGAGATTTCAAAATTCTGTAATATACATTGTTGTTAGGCTTCTAGCTTCATCCTTGAAAGGAAAAACATTACAATGGTATAGAGGTTTCCCTCGTAACTCTATTATTAATTGGGGTGGGTTAGCAATAGGGCTTTGTAAGCATTTTGAGGAAAAAAAGTGACCATCTACCACTTTTAGAGCAGCTGACAACTATCAAGAGAGCACCCCATGAATATATGGCTAATTTTAATTATTGGTTTCAAGAGACACGTGATAGAATACCTACTGCAATAATGAATTCCCCTGGTAATGCATTCTTATATTACCTTAGGGCCTTTAATAGTGATATTGGTACCACTTTGCAATCTACAGGAGGGGACACTTTACCAAATGCTTATGAGATTTCCATAAGAGTAGAAAATATCTTGATATAAGGAGGGAATTTAGCTCCAAGGCCTCCAATGCCTTTTTGTTCCTAACATGCCCAATCATCAACCTATTGTAGCACTTATTTCTACTTCCTCTGCAAGTCAGTCTGTTGTTGTGGTCTCAATAGCTTGCTCATCTACCAATGGAGTTCATAAGATTGAGGCCATGATGTAAAATTGATGTAAGAGCATCTTGGGTGTAAGAGAAATCTTGCATCACCCAAATAAATTTTCTTTTCATTATTTTCTAGTTTAATAAGGACTAGTAGACAAGGTAGTTACTACTTATGGGAGCTTGCTATTTTTAGTAAGTTTCTCATATGAGCTCAGAATGTTCTCATTTTCTACATGAAGGTTCATTTTACAATTATAAGCCTACCATAAAAATCTCATTGCTCCAACTTAAGTATAGAGAAGTTATTGTGGATTTTTAATTGGAAAATTTTGTAGAAAAATCTTTAGGCTCACCATTGGAGGCCTCAGAGTGTCCGGATGAGGTCCAAAACTCAATGAAAGGGCTCTTGTACTATTCCAAGCTTGTAGATCAGAAGTTGGCATTTCTAAAAAGTGTTTATAATAGCCAATTAGAGCAACAGTTCATGAGTTAATGCCTTTCAAAGTTGGCCTACTCGAAATATCTAAAATAATTGTCAAATATGTATCTGGTTGACTCTATATGTATTGTTAGGGTCTGTCGGCCCTAGGTATTAAGTTTCAATGTCTAGAACTATCTTAGGTGGCACAAAATAACCTATTTAAGAAAGGCCTAAACATTATCTAGGATAGCTTTGGGTGGTAGTTTATAGCTTAGTTTTGCAGATTACTGTAATGAAGGCACCCATGTGGGTTAGCATATTGTACTTGTGAATTCTGTAGTTCTACATTTGTGGTGCAAATAAGAAGTCCATATTTTTTTCTCGCATTTGCTTTTTTTTTGGTTTGTGTTATGTGTTTATGGTATTTAGGGGAGCATCTTTCATCAAGTGGTATTAGAGCCTAGTTGTTCTTGAGTGTATGGATAGATTGTTGACTATGAGGTAGTTTGCACCAGGACCATGGTTCATGCCAAGCTTGTAGACAAATTACTAATTGTGAGGTAGTTTTCACTAGGGTTTCAATGAAGCATGAAAATGCGTCCACAAAGAGAGCATGGTGGAAGAGTTGCAGGTGTTACACAAGAGGGTTTTAGAGCTCTCCAAAGACAAATGCAAGCATTTGAAGAACAAATTTTTAGAGTAATAAATCTTCTCATAAGAGATGAAAGCGAGGATGAGGATGAAATAGAAGAAAATGTTGAAGTAGAGGTAGTTTTCAACCTAGAGCAAGAAAGGCTTTTTAGGGCCATCTCCACGATTGGGAAAAGACCTAAGTTTGAAGTTTCTACATTTTTGGGATATGTCAACCTAGAGGAGTTGATCAATTGGATTAATCAACTGTAGGAGTACTTTGAGTATGAAGATATTGATTATCGTGATAGGTTCAAGTTTGTGAAAGAAAAACTAAAGGGACATGCAAAGATTTGGTGGTAGTAGGTTTAGTTAGAGAGAAATAGAAAGGGAAAGGAAAAAATCATTAGATGGGATCTGATGATAGCTAAAATAAAGTGACAATTTATTCCTATGAATTATGAGCTTGATTTGTTGAAGAAAATGCAAGGGTTAAAGCAAGCATGAAAACTTGTTCAAGAGTATAACAAAGAGTTATACCAAGTTCTCATTAGAACCAACCATACAGAAGCTGATAAGGAGAAAGTTGCTCGTTATCTTAATGGGTTAAGGCTAATCATTTAGGATAAGATGATTTGGGTTTGAATGACCAATATTGAGGAGCCATACCACTTTTCCCTAAGAGTTAAGGAGAAACTGAGCAAGAGTTTTGATAACAAGAATAGCGGAAGAGGTCATAGTGGAAGATCTAGTAGATGATCATAATGAGGCAGTAATGATGATCAAAAGAACAAGGATGAGAGTAGGAATAAAAGTCAGAAATAGAGGAGAAAAAATTCCAATCATTTCCATGATGATAAAAATAGAGATCAAAGAGGAAGAGGTAGAGGACATGACTTTGGAAGAGGAGGCTTCCATGAGAAATGTTTTCACTATGGAGAAGAAGGGCATAAAGCATTTGAATGTATCCAATGCTAAGGAAAAATAGATCAAAAAATAGAAGGCCAGGCCAGGGTTTCATATGTTGACAAAGATGCTAGATCATCACATTTAGAAGATGCTGAAAGAGGAGAAGTCCTATTTAATAGAAGAGTCCTATTGAGTGGTGAAAATGAACCTAATCAAAGAAGGAGCTTGTTTCAGACAAGATGCATATGTGAAGATAAGTGTTGTGATGTGATTATTGATGGTGGAAGTACTAACAATATGGTTTCAGAAGTGATGGTCACCAAGTTGAAGCTAAAGAGACAAAAACACTTGCATCCATATTGTATTGTGTTGGGAGTTCATTTTGCATGAGGTCAACAATAGGAATCCATTGCATAATTTCTCTCTTGAAAAAAAAATCTTTTTAAGGATCCACTCCAAGGTTTAGTATTTGTCTTACGACATACCAAAATCTACTCAATAGAAGATAAATGTGAATGTTCACAAGGAGGCCTTTTCTGGTTCTAAAACCTCTTTTATCTCAAGATCAAAGTAAATGTATTTTTTCTCTCAAAATATCACATCAAAAGAGAACAATATTTTTGTATTTTCTGTTTTTCAATGAATGCAACTCTAACAATGCAACTAATATGAGGTCCTATTTTAACAAGGGGTTAGCAAAGAAAATAACAAAACTGAAAGCAAATAACATGAAATCAAATGACTTGAAATTAAAATTCCTAAACAGACATAAGCTATAGAACACAACACGCTGCGAGTTAAACCTTCAAAAAAATTAGTAGGAAACCAATGAAAATAGGAGCAATGCTTCCTAGAATCCACTGATGTAATTGTTGGTGAGAAACTTTAAAAAATTGAATGATATTTCACTCTTCATCAAATCACAAGGCCACAACAAGTGTGCTCATGTGAGACAAAAAGCTAGTTAGATACAATTGAGTGATCTCTTCTCTAGCTTGTTACGTTAGCAAAATTCATATATTAGTAGCAAACACTAGAACTAAAAGATCACACAACTAGAAAAAGCACAATAAACCTTTGGCTCAATCACAATCTCATGAATAAAATCCACAAAACAATGACATATTTAGGCAAGAATAACTACACTTCGAATGCTAGCACCAAAAGCATAATTTTATTGCATAATAACAATGGCCCTTGTTACATTTTACAATAGGGTATTTATAAGAAATTGTCTCCTCAATTTGTGTTGAGAGTGAGAGATATCTTGATGCAATAAAATTCTTTTAAAACATTAAAACAAACTAAACATATACAAACTAACACTCTAAATAGTGCTTAGAATGACTTCATCCATATTTTATTCATTAATTGGATGCACGAGCCCTTTACATGTCAAAAAAAATGAAAGCATGAGAAAGAAAGTAGGAGGAAGCCATCAGTCAAAGTGGAAGTGCATGAAGGTGCCAAAAATAGAAGCTAGCCCTTCTCTAGGTGTGTGCCAGAGTTAACTTGCCATCAAAACACACTCTTGATGCATGGAAAGTGCTATTTTTGGAACTAGTAGTCAACTATCAGCTCACCATTGAATTGTAGAGCTGTGGACCTATGGAGCTATGGACTTGTAGAGTTGCATGAAAAATGTGGAGCTGTGGACTTGCAAAGCTATGGACCTGCACACCTATGGAGCCACGAAGCTCAAAAATGTGGAGTTGTGCACTTTAATAGCTCAAATTGCCAAAAACTCAAAGTTCTCAATTTTGAAGATGGTTTATAGGTTTTTTGCAAATGGGGTTTAAGATCATTTTTTTTATACATTCTTTGCCCTTTTTTGATGATTTATACCCTCTTTATACCCAATCACTTTCATAAACTTGCACTACTTTTGCTTCTTCAATCTAAATTCCCAAGGCACCTGTGTTGAATCTTGTCATTAATAGCTACATAAGATGAGGAACCTATTCTAGTTCATGTGTCCAACCTCTGTATCTTTGACCCTTTTCTTCTCTCCAACTGTCCTATCCTTCTTAGTGAGAAATCAAGTGATCCAGATGTTCAAATGTTTGAAACTTTTTCATATTATTTTCACACGATTTTCTAAGCATTTTTAAATGGCTTTTTTGAAGGTCTTCTACTCAAAATTTCAACTCAAAACCTTCATCAGTCCCTAAAATTGGGCAATCAAAGGCTCACTATTTTAAGGACTGAAATTAGATCTTCAGTTCTTTCCAACGGTGTAAATGGTTTTGAATTGTGAGCTCTGAGTCAAAAGTTATGACCTTGACAATTTGATGACATTTTTACCTACACAATGAACCACATATTAGTTTGTTAAGATTAAAAAAAATACTTAAATAAGACACCCTAATGAAACTAGAACAAAAAACCCCAAATACTAATTACTCAAACAAAATCAAAGGTGAATGGGAGGGGCAACGCATGCGCAAAATAAGATAGGTGGTGCGCACACATCCAAGTGGATTGTGGCAAGGTGTGGGTATGGTGCGTAGTGTGAGATGGCGAGCGTGGTGCAATTTAGTGTGTGTGTGTGTGAAATGTGGGCACGATGCGAGATGCTTCATTGCGTGACGCCCTTTGTGGAGCTATAGCATGTGGTGTGCATCTGATGCATTATGGCGTGCGTGGTGATGATTTTATTTTTAAATTTTTTTTCAATTTTTTGACTTTTTATTTTTTTGGTTTTCTTTTTTTTTTGTAATTTTTTCAAAATTTGAGTCTAAAATTCTAACTCTAACAAAACTTTCTTCTCCTGACTCCTGAACTATGAGTTTGGGAGTCAAAAAAAGGAGGGGGTCCCTATTCCTAGTAAGGAATGGGGCCTGTGTTGTGGATACCACAACATATTTATTGGTTACAAGATGACCACAAGGTCATGGTTAATGAACAGTGCTTAGTCAAGTTTGAAATCAGAAGCTACCAGGATGAGGTACTGTGTGATATCATACCTATGGACATATAGCATATGTTGTTGGCTAGGCCATGATAGTTTGACAAGCTTGCTATATATGATGGGCAAACAAATACCTACACTCTAACCAAGGATGGGGTGAGACATAAGTTGAACCCATTGAAGGAGAAAGAAAAATATATATGTAGTGCTTCAAGAATATGTTTTATTGATGGAAAAGAGTTTCTAAAAGGTATGTGTTTCTCTACAATTCCAAAAGATAGTAAAGAAGTAGAGGAGGTACCTATAGAGGTTGCAAATATGTTGGGAGAGCTTTCTGATATTGTATCAGATAATGTACCTGATGGATTTCCCCCAATGAGGAAGAGATGGATTTGGTTCTAGGAGCCAATTCTCCAAACAAGGTAGTACATAGAATGACACCAACAAAAAGTAAAGAGTTGAACAGGAAGGTTCATGAGTTGTTGTAGAAGGGATTGGTTCAAGAGAGTTTGAGTCAATGTGCTATACCATCCATATTAGCACCAAAGAATAATGGAGAATGGAGAATGTGCACAATTTCTCATGCTATCAACAAGATCATAATCAATTATGGATTTCCATTTTCAAGGATGGATGATATTATGGATTGTTTGAGTGGGGCTGAGTATTTCACAAAGATAGATCTAAAGAGTGGGTATCATCAAAGTCGTATTAGAGAAGGTGACCAGTGAAAGACTACTTTGAAGACAAGAGAAGGACTATACGAGTGGTTAGTCATGCCTTTTGGGCTAACCACTACCAAACACTTTCATGAGGCCCATTAATTAGGCACTAAAGGAGTTTCTAGGTAATTTTGTTATTGTTTACTTGGATGATATTTTGATCTTTAGTAAGACATTGGAGGAGCATATGATTCATATTTGCAAGGTGTTTGATAAGTTAAGCGAAGAAAAATTGCTAATAAATTTGAAGAAGTGTAGTTTTGTAAAGAAGGAGTTGGTGTACCTAGGATTTGTAGTCTTAGTAGAATGTTTGAAAATGGACCCAGAGAAACTGAAGACTATCCTTGAATTGCCTACTCCAAAGAGTGCAACAAAGGTAAGATCTTTTCATGGACTGAATAGTTTTTACAAAAAGTTCATAAGAGGTTTTAGCTACATTTGTGGACCCTTGACAGAAACAATGAGAGGGGATAGGAAAGAATTTAAGTGGACTATAGGAGCATATAAGAGTTTTAATTTGTTGAAACAAAAGGTTACTAAGTAGCCTATTTTAGAACTTCATGATTTTCACAAGGTGTTTCAAGTAGACTGTGATACTATTGGTACTAAAATAGGAGCTATTTTTAGCCAATAAGGTAGACGTGTTGCGTATTTTAGTGAGAAGTTCAATGATGCAAAAAAGAAAATATTCTTTTTATCATCAAGAATTTTATGATATAGTTCAAGCATTAAAGAAGTGAAGACATTAACTTTTTCCTAAGGAGTTTGTTTTGTATACTGATCATCAAGCTTTACAATATTTAAATAGTCAAGGAGAGTTGAACCAAAGGCTTTTGAAGTGGGTTGAGTTTTTGCAGAGTTACACATTTGTTTTGAAATACAGGAGTGGGAAGTTTAACAAAGTTGCATATGCTCTTAGTAGAAGATAACTTTTGCTGATAGAAATGCAAATAAAAGTCATTGGGTTCAAGGAACTGAGAACATTATATCTAGATGATCCTAATTTTGGTGAAGCATGGAAGAATTTTAAAGAACTTGTTACATTTAACAGGACAAAGGGGTTGGATTTCATGATCTAGGATTATATGTTGTTCAAAGGAAGTCAGTTGTGCATTCCTAGAAGTTTAATGAGAGATAATCTAATCAAGGAGAAGCAAAGTGGAGGATTGGTTGGACATTTTAGTAGATATAGAACCACAAATTTTGTTGCTAAGAATTATTGCTGGCCACAAATGCAACAAGATGTGAGAAGTTTGTATAGAGTTGCAAAGTATGTTAGATAGCGAAAGGAGCGAAGTAGAATATAAGGTTGTATCATCCATTACCTATACTAGAGAATTTGTGGGAGGATGTCAGCAATGATTTTGTTCTTGGATTATCGAGGACACAATGTGGGGTATGATTCTATTTTTGTTGTGGTTGACAGGTTTTTAAAGATGACACATTTTATTCCTTGCAAGAAGACTAGTGATGTTGTTCATGTAGCAGAGTTATTTTTAGAGAAGTGGTAAGACTACATGGTTTGCTAAAGTGTATAGTTTTAGATCACAATACCAAACTTGTTGGGTTTTTTTGGCGTACATTTTGGAAGAAGTTGAAGATAGAGTTGAAGTTTAGTTCATCAGATTGATGGATAAAATAGAAGTTGTGAATCACAATTTGGGAAACTTGCTGAGATGTTTAGTTGGAGATAAGCCAAAAGGATGGGTTCTCATTTTACCATAAGTGAAATTTTTTTATAATAATTTTGTCAACAAGAGTACTAATAAATCACAATTCCAGATTGTATATGGGTGTAGTACCAAAAATGCTTCTAAATTGAGGTAGTTGGATAGAGTAGAGATAAGTAGTTCTAAGGTAGAAGAATTTGTTGAGCATTTGAAGAACATCCATGAGGAGGTGAGGAAGCACATCATAAAGATGAATACACAGTATAAGGCTACAAAAAAAGGAAAAGAAGGTATAAGGAATCTTAGATTGGAGATGAAGTCATGGTTCATTTGAGAAAGGAGCATTTTCTAGTTGGTACATATAATAAGTTGAAGATGAAGAAGTTTTGACCATGCCAAATAGTGAAAAGGCATGATTCTAAAAATGCTTATGAAGTGGAGTTGCCTTCTGAATTGAATATTTTACCAGTATTTAATATTTCATATTTGATATAGTATTATGAAGGAGGTGATTGGGATGAAGTTACAGAAGTGTAGTAGTGTATTCTAGTAGCTAGTTTGGCTACAAAGGAGATTGAGGAGATACTAGACAGTTGTGTTGTCAAAAGTATAAGGAATAAAAATTATGAGGAATACATGGTCAAATGGAAATGGAGGCCAGTAAAGGATTCATCATGGCTAGCAAGGGAGGGGGTTAATTATCTTGGTTTTCCTCTGAACACCTGAGATGTGATGGAGTCACTTCTCAAATTACCCTAGGTGTCTGATGCAAGAGCATCCTGGGTGTAAGAGCAATCTTGCATCACCCAAAAATATTTTCTTTTTAGTCTTTTCTATTTTAATAAGAACTAGTAGACGAGATTGTTACTATTTATGGGAACTTGCTATTTTTAGTAAATTTCTCATATGAGCTCAGAATGTTCTCATTTTCTTCATGAAGGTTCATTTCATAATTATAAGCCAACCATAAAAATCTCATCACTCTAGCTTAAGTATTGGAGAAGTTATTGTAGATTTTCAGTGGAAATTTTTGTAGAAAAATCTTTAGGCTCACCATTGGAGGCCCTAGAGCTCCCTAATAAGGTTTGAAAACTTGACAAAAGGGCATTGGCACCATTCCAAGCTAGTAGATCAAGAGCTGGCATTTCTGAAAACTAGTTATAATAGCCAATCATAGCAACTATTCTTGAGTTATGGCCTTTCAAAGTTGGGCTACCTAAAATATCTAAAATAATTGTCAAAGATGTATTTGGTTGACTCTATATGTATTGTTAGGGTTTTTCGGCCCTTGGTATTAAGTTTCTATGTTTAGAACCTTCCCCAGTGACATAAAATTGCCTATTTAAGAAAGACCCAAATATTGTCTAGGACAACTCTAGGTGGTAGTTTGTAGCTTAGTCTTGTAGATCCCTATAATGAAGGCACCCATGTGGGTTGAAATATTGTACTTGTGAATTCTACAATTGCACATTTTTAGTGAAAATAAGAAGTCCATATTTTTTTCTTGCATTTTCTATTGGTTCTTGGTTTATGTTATGTATTCATGGTATTAAGGGGAGCACCCTTCATCAAGAATATGGACAAGAAGTTGTATGATCAAGAAAAGAAGATGGAGGACAACAAAGTAGTGATGCAAAAAATGAGTAATGAGCTAGTGACCATGAAGAGACAAAAAGCTCAAAATAATAAGCCTCCCGAACCTCGATATCAAGGTCCCATAGATAATAGACCCCCAAACTAGAGTCATGTTCCCTAGAATTAGAATAGACCTATCAACAACACCCATAATATGAATACCAACCTAAATAGGGTCTTAGTCCATCAGCATCATCATGCCCAAGATTAATATTTCTACCCTTCTTGTGCTACTCCTATGGATATTGTATGGTTGAAGGGAAGAATCTTATTTGGCATTAACTACACAAGAACAAGTAGTAGATTAGCAACACAATGCTAATCAACTTGTTGATGCTTCTCATCTACAATGACAAGGTGATTGTTCTTTCATGAACCATCATTTAGAGGAACATTTCCATGCTAATCATGATGCCATAACTTGCAACACCATAAGGAAAAGAAGAGCTATTGAAGATGCTACATTCCCCTCACCTAATCAAGCTTCAATTTTAGATGTAGCTCCTCATGTGCCAGTGATGAATTCACGATCCAATGCTACCACTTAGCAGAGACAATATACAAGCAACAAGAATCCTACTAAATCTCAGACTTGTCAAATTTGGCCACCAATTGATATAGTTCCTAAAGCTTTAGGCAAAGAAACTAGTACCCTTTCTTTCAATGTAGTAGATCAAATGAAAAAAACTAATGCCAATATCTCTATATGGGATGTTGTTACTACTATACCATCATAGAAGAAGCTACTAAAACAAGAGATAGAGAGCATAGAAGTGAAAGATCAACCACTAAGAGAGGAGAATGCAACAAGCTTGATGCAGCTGATGACAGAAGGAGAAATAAGTAAGAAAATTAGGCCTCCTCCTTTCTATGTCTCTTTAATCATAGGAGATAAATTAGTCCATAATTGTATGATAGATTTAGGGGCTAGTAACTTTGCAATGCCTAAATGTGTAGCTGACCTCAAGGGTATTAAATATGAGCCAATGGTTAGAGATGTGCTCCAATTAGATGGAATCTATGTCAAGACTGTAAAAGTCTTTAAAAATGTAGAAATGGCATTGCATGCCTACCCTAGTTGCACTGTAACACAAGACATATTAGTAGTTGAGGTCAAACCACATTTTTACATTTTTCTTTCTAGAGAATTTACTACAAAAATAGATGGCTATATTTCATCTAATTGGTCTTACATGTTTTTTAGAACAAGGTATGGAACAAAATATTCCATAAGAACAGAGCCTCTATCCCACAATCATATAGAAGTCTACACCCCTACTCCCATAAACATGAATTGCACTATCTTTAAAGGAGAGGATGGAGACATAGTGCATAAACCTTCCACTTCTCTGGAAGAGATGCCTAACTTTCTTTTAGATTAGTGGTCCATTGCTTATAAGTTTGACATAGTATAAGAAGCTCTAGAGATAGGCCTTGGCACTTATTGCATATCAGAAAAAGATGCTCCTATTCCTAATCTCATAAAAGGTAAAGAAGATATTGATGGATTGTGGAGCATGTTCTTTGAAGGCTCAAGAAATATTAATGGCTCAGGGGTTGGTGTCATGCTCATTTCCCTTAAGTTAGAGAAATACTATTTCTATTACAGACTCCAATCTAGCTGCACTAGTAATATAGTAGAGTATGAAGCTTTGATCTAGGGTCTTTGACTTGCACAAAAGAGAAGAATCAAGTCCTTAAAGCTATTTGGGGATAGTGAGTTGGTTGTTAATCAAGTAAGAAGCTAGAATGGTACAAAGAACAACCTTCTCAAATTATACAAGCATAGAGTTTGGGATTTTCTTGAGGACTTCCAAGCATTCAATATCCAGAGTATCCCTAGGAGAGAAAATAAACATGCTAACAAGCTTGCAACAATTGGTGCTTCTTATGATATATCTGAGTAGGTTGCTAATAAAAAGGAGAACAATATCAAAATTCTTGTAAGGCATGTTGTGTTTGATAATTGCACAAATTGGTAGGTTTTTGACTTTGTTGTGCAAATTGTTAATTTCTTGAAAAATGAAGTAGAGTTCTTTGCTAGAAATCAGTCTAAGCTCAAAAGTCAATATGGAGACTAGATTTTGAACCTAAAATCCAACAAGCTACCTAAAGGTCTAGTCACCTTGGATGGAATTTTTAACTCTGATGACCAAATAAAGGGCAAGGGTTCAAATTTTATTACAAGAAAGGATAATCATATGCCTATCACCATTGCTGATGGAAGGAATCTCAACTTGGGAAAGGTATGCACTAATATTGAACACGAGATCTTCATTAAATTATGTCAAGAATTCAATGATGCTATTTCTTGGACATATCAAAATTGAAAGGGTGTTTACCCAAACTTATCTTAGCACACCATACATTTAGATGATAATTCCAAGCCTATCAGGTAGAAACAGAGGCCAATAATGAAAAAAGAATTGTCAAATCTCATAGAGGCAAACATTATTTTCCCTATCAAGCACTCCTTATGGGTGGCTAACCCTATTCCTGTTAGGAAGAAGAGTGGAGAGATTAGACTATGTGTAGACTTTATAGACCTTAATAGAGCTTCTCTTAAAGATCATCATCCCCTTCCCTCCATGGAGCAAGTCCTATCCAAGTTTAGTGGTTTAGAAAGATTTTCCTTCTTAGATGGGTTCTTTGGTTATAACCAAGTACTAGCCCAAGAGTCTAACAAGTATAAGACTACTTTCACTACTAAGTGGGGCACCTATGCTTATTGTAAAATTTCTTTTTGACTAACCAATGTAGGTGCCACATTTCAAAAGGTGATGGAGATGGCCCTCAAGGGTGCATTGAAGAAATTCATGCTAGTGTATCTGGATGACACAATTGTCTTTTTAAAGCATGTAGTAGATCATTTTGATCATTTGAGAAGGTATTTGAAAGATGGAGAGACTATGGTGTGTCCCTAAACCCCAAGAAGTGTGTATTTGCTATTGACCAAGGAAATCTCTTTGGGCATATTGTGTCAAGAAATGGGTTAAAAATAGATCAAGAGAGGGTAGAAGAAATTCTTTCTCTCCTAATTCTCACCCATAAGAAAGGATCATAGAGTTTCCTTTGTAGGATCAAATTCATAA
The DNA here is from genome assembly GCA_028749045.1 of Cupressus sempervirens. Taxonomy (NCBI): domain Eukaryota; kingdom Viridiplantae; phylum Streptophyta; class Pinopsida; order Cupressales; family Cupressaceae; genus Cupressus; species Cupressus sempervirens. Next base: position 408,493,314 of record CM053783.1, on the reverse strand, counting down.
GGAGATTCATCCTTGATCTTGCTTTTATGGTAAAGCCTCTCACAATTATGTTAAAGAAGAACCTGGTGTTCACTTGAACCAAAGAAGGAAAGACAAGTTTTGAAGAAATCAAGTAGTCAATTGCATTAGCCCCTACTCTTGTCAATCCCAAATTTGACAGAGATTTCATCCTCTACTCTATTGGAGGGAAGACAAGCATTTCAATTGTTCTTACACAACTAAATGATGAAAATTTGGAACAACCAATTACTTTCTTCAGTGAAGGCCTTAATGATTATGAGGAAAGATATAGTTATGTAGAGAAATAGGTCCTTGTTGTTGTTAGGGATCTCAAGAAATTTAGACAACTCTTTTCTGACAACAAAGTCCATCTTTTAGTTCTACATGCATGTATAAAGGATTTCCTTTTGAACAATGATATCAATGAAAAGAGAGCTGGATGGAATACAACATAGATATTAAGATCACCAAGTTGGTTAGAGGGAAGGGACTATGTGAGTAGATGGCTTCATCTTTTGAGACACATGGAGAAGTTTCTCTCTTAATCGAAAATGAGCAACTAGTGGAGAATGAAGATCAAATTGATTGGTTGCAGGACATGACTGCTTTCTTGATAGAAGATGCCCCCAAGGCCTAGAGACAACCAAGAGGCAATAGTTCAGAATGTAGGCTATTCCCTATGTCTTGATGGATGGAGTATTATTTAGAAATGATTCTAATGGAGTCTTGCTCAGAGGTATATAGATAGATTAGGTCAACAAGTTGTTGAAGGAGTTTCATGATGGCCTTGTTGGTGGTCATTTCTTAGCCATAGTCACTATGATGAGGATAATGAGATTTGGCTATTATTGGCCCACCATATTTAATGACTAGCATAAGTGGGTAAGGAAGTGTGAGAAATGTGCTTTTTTCTCAAGAAAGAAAAGATTGGTTACCTTTCCCCTCCATCCCATTCAATTTGACCAACCTTCTTCCCAATCAAGTTTGGATTTTATTTGTCCAATAAATCTACCCTTCATACTAGTCATAAATTCATCTTGGCAGCCTTAGAGAATTTCACAAGATGGAGTAAGGAAGTGGCTTTGTAGGATGCAATGGAGGCCTTAGTAGTTGAATTCCTTGATGGAATTGTCACAAGATTTGGTGTTCCCTCAACTATCATATTTTATAATGCATAATATTTTTTTGTAGCTCACATATGTTCATGGGCTCTAGAATATGGTATATACTTGAGCACTTCTTCAAATTATTATCCTCGAGGAAATGGCTTGGCTAACCTTCTAACAAAAATCTCATCAAGATCATGAGGAGCACAATCAAAGATAATAAGAGGAATTGGCATGCCAAGTTGAAGAAAACCCTTTGGTCTGATAGAATTACACCCAAGAGAGAAGTTGGGAATTCAACTTTTATGCTAGTTCATGGAAGGGAGGTGAGGCTTCCTCTTGAGTTAGCTCATCAATTGGAGCTAGAGGAAAATGATCCTATGATAATTAGGATAGAAAAACTGGTTGAATTAGAAGAAAAATGATAACAGGCTATGCAGACTCTTGAGGTACATCAACAATAGGCCAGAAGGAGCTTTGACAAGAGGGCCAAGGCTAGAATTTTTAGAGAACAAGACCTTGTCGTCAAGTGGGATGTAGACAGAGCCAAGCTAGGAAGGCACTCCATGTTTGATGCTATCTAGAGTTCACCTTATGTTATCTCTAGTTACAAGAAGGCCAATGATTTCTAGCTATCCAGGCCCAACAGTGATGTTCTACCCATTCTAGTTAATGGGATTTATCTCAAACCTACTTCTAGAGAGGGTTAAGGTTTTCTATGTATATTATGTTAGTTTCTTGTTTTCAATAAGTGCACAAGAAAATGTTGTTTCTTCTAAAGATAGCAAGTTTTGAGTTTGTAGTTAAGAGGAGGTAGATTTCTTTTGTTTCACAGTTGTAGAGGTCATAGTTCTCCTATATCTCATATTTTTTGTAGAATAATTTTTTGTTTTTTTGTGACTCCACAACCCAATAGATACTTAAAGGCCACTAGTCATATACATAGTAGTCTAGTATCCCCTTTGAGTTGCCAAAATTTTTAAACTTATTTGCCCTTCCACCAAAATTTGAGTTTTTCTAGTCAAACATGTCCAATGGTCATATCTATTCAAATATCCAAATGATCAAATATAAGATATATTCAAAACTTTGGGTCATCTTTTATTATCCTAAGTCTCAAGCATTTTATGCTTTATTCCCATAGAAACTTGAGTTGTGATCATGAAACTAACCTTCATCACCCAGTTACTATAGTCTATGTCTTAACCATGGTGAAGATGGTGAAGCTTCAAATCACCTTGTGTGTGTGGTCTTTTGGGTCAATGATGAGTTAAAGAGTTAAGTTGTGAAGAATTGATAACCTGAAGTGAAAATGACATGGGTGATATGGTTGTTTCTAATTGGTCAGGGAGCTAACTATGTGGGAAGGATCCCAACTATATTCTTGATCGTTGGATCTAAAGAAATCAATACATATCACTATGTCATTATGGAAAATTGTATGCTCAATTCATATAGTGAGATAATGAAAACACAACACATGTCTCAATAGACCTGGGTGGAGGGTAGCAATGGCAGTTAAGACCATTTTAGCATAGTCATAGGAATTTCATGTTAAGTCAAGGTCCATTCTATGATGGTGTGAATGTTGTGCTGGAAGTTTGGATCATAGTCATCACTGAGTTGTAAGCATCTAATGTTAGGTTGAATATCAAGTGGCGACAATGTGAAATGCCAATTTTACATTATCACCAGCTCACAACAGTTAGTGGAAAATATTGAGTGTAAACTATGAAGAAGTAATAGATAGTTAGTCAAAGTTTCACAAAATAATTGCTAATGAGGAAAGGTGGTGGCGAAGCTATGATCATGGATGGTCAAACATGAAACATAAGTTGAATGCTAGTAGAGTGGCAAAATGATAAAGGATGATTGTTCCATGTGGAAAGCCTTGAAGATTGACTCCAGTTGATAGATGACATGGCTGATTTGGCATACTGATAACAAAGGGAACAACTCTTTTATGGTAGATTTGATCTTTTCGATCCCCTTGAACCACTTTCATCATCCTTGGGTAAAAGTACAAAGTTGCATCACCTTTCAGGATGACTTATAAGAACAACTAAATTTTAATATTTCTATCTAAAAATCAATTTTATTCAAACATATGATCTAAATAAATTCATTCTATCTATTTTATATATGGTCTCACACTTTTCCAATTGGAAATGTCTATTAAATGCATGTTTTATACTAGTTTGTATCCAATTACTAGAGAAATACAATTATTTCTGAAAAATGAAATTTCAATAACTCTTAGTATTTTTTAATGATATTTTTTAATAACATACAAACACCTTTTTATAGAGCTCAAAGTTAAGAATATTCTAATATAGAATTTATAGTGTTTTAATTAGGTATAGTATATTGTAATCAAAAAATTCTACAAGAACGTATTTTAACACTTGAAAAGATGTTGATTTTGAGAAAGAAAACAATACTAAATCATATTAAAATAATTATATTAGATTCTAGAGGAGAGAGCCAAATCCCAAAATGTAGAATTTTTCTTTTGGTTAGAATAGATTTGTTTTGAAAAATGTGGTGGGAGATGAAAACTATAGTTTTCAGGTGAGTTGAAATTTGAATCATTATAAAAGAGAAAATATAGGTCTAAAGAATTTTTTAATTTTTAATTGTTATATATATATATATATATATATATATATATGTTATCTATAACATAGTCTGAGATCAAATGGAAATAAGTTTATTTCCATATAGTTTTGAGAAGGGAACTAGACCCCTAATTTTCAGCATTTTTTAGCAACTAAAAATTATCTATAAAAATTAGAAAAATACATCAATTCTTATTCCAAATAATTATTAAAATTTATAATCTTGAATTTCTTCCATTTCTACACATTTCATTATTTTACTTCAATTTTAAATTCTAAGTAATATTACAAGTTTTATGTTATTGAAGTTGAATAATTATACTTTTGTTAGCCTTTTCCTTTACAAAAAAGGTGACAGAGCTTTGTGCTTTTACCCCCATACCTAATAAGTGTAAAGGAACACTTTTTCATCGTCTAGTGGTCCATCTAATCAACTAGAACATTAATGGTTGTCGCTCTATCTTCTCAAGGCTTTATTTGGTGAGGAGGTGTTTTTCTTGCATCTGGATGTGTGCCATGATCAGATCTTTTCTAGATTTGTAGTAACTATTCTCAGGAATCATGAATGTAGTTGTTAAGTTTTTCCTTAGGGTAGAAGCTATTTGAGTTATGCTTGCACTATAAAAGTAGATTTTCTAACCCTTCTTAGGGTCGATCTTTTCTTTGATTCTATAGTATTGTATGTTTATGCTTTGCTACTGCAATGTCCTTTTTCCTCTAAGTCGATATATTCCTCTATTGTATCTCTTTTCTTCCATTAATATACTATGCAATACCTTCTTGCCTCATGTTAATGTATTCTCTTCATTTCTCAACTATATAATCATATCTACTTGGCTTTTAAATGATATAAAGTGAAGTCTCTTTCTTATAGCATTCTATTGGTTTCTAATCTACATATGGTTATTGGATTAAGCAAGGATTGAACTAGTATACTTTGAGGTTATATTGGTAAAATGGGCATTCTTGGGGCACAAATAAGGTTGAACATACTATTTGGTGTATCACTTCCTCTTGGATTAGATTAGGTAGTTTGATTTCATGAATTCCTTCTCCCTTTTCCTCTCAAGAATTAGTTAGGTGCATACTGATATTAAGGAAACTGGCCTTCTCTGGAGACTAAATCTCAAGTCACAAAGTCCACACTTTTGATATTGTGTCCATGCTACAAGAGGAAACCTTTAGGTAAGACTTTAGGCAAGGGTGCAACCTTCTATGTCAACAACACTTTCTTCCCAAAGGAATTGCATTGCCTTTTCTATAGTTTTCCATAACTCTTTTCTATGCTAGATTTCAGCTTTCATGCTAACTTTTCTCAGGGTTTGATTCCATCTCTTTGTGGACTTACTAATGCAAGTAGATCTTGGAAAGATATTAGTCTATATAAGTGTCAATTTGATGGACATGATGTAGATACTGAGTTAGGTCATGTCAGAGAAGCTGCTCTAGGCCACTCCAAATCAAATCACCAAATGATCACCTCCAATGATAATTTTTCATAATAAAAATTTTGGAGGTTCCTTTGAATTAGTAGGGGAACCTAGATGTTCAAGGAAACCTAAATCTTGTCATGGTCAAGGATGTAGTAGAATATGTTACACAAATCCTAGTTATTTTTGGATTGTCCACTACTATTATGAGCAATGAATTGGATTGGTTTAGGAATCAATAGGTCATCATCAATTGGGGATAATTCAAATGACTTTTTAGACTTAGATTTATTATATGAGGATGAAAATGGTAGTGATGTTGATTATAAACAAAAGATGATTGATAGTGAAAGATCAAATTCTAGAAGTGATAGTGGATGTGCATTATATGGGTGAGACCAGCCCTCACAAAGGATTAGATCTAAAGTGAATTTAGGAAATTGCAATGAAGAGGCATCTAGAAGATATTCTGGGAAACATATTGATCAGTCTCGCTAGTTGTACCATTGTAGTGAAGATAACAGAAGCAAGGAAGACACCAAATTAGACGTGGATAGATAGAGATAGAGAAGCCACAAGCATTGGCAAACTATGGCTACAAGAACACATTAAAAAATAGAAAATGGAAGAAGACACAAGGTAAAAGCACAAACCTGTATCACCATTTTACAAAGGAAAAGGCTAATAAAAGTATAATTGTTCACCTTCAATGACATAAAAATGGTATTATTATTTAGAATTTGAAAATAAAGTAAACTAATGAAATGTGTAGAAATGGATGAAGTTTAGGATTATAATTTTTAATAATTATTTGGAATAAGAAATGATATATTTTTTTATTTTTAAAAGATAAGTTTTTAGTTGCTGAAAAATGCTAAAAATTAGGGGTCTATTTCTCGCCACAAAATGACATTGAAATAAACTTATTTTCCTATGATCTTAGATTATGTTATAGATAACATATGCAGCTAGAACAATCAAAAATAAAACTTGGCTTTAGACCTATATTTTCTCTTTTATTATGATTCATATTTCAACTTATTCAAATTGATGGTTTTCATCTCCCACCACATTTTTCAAAATAAATCTATTCCAACCAAAATAAAAATTATAGATTTTGGAAGGGGACTCTCTCCTCTAGAATTTCATATAATGTTTATATTTTTTTGCATGACTTAATATTTTTTCTTTCTCCAAATCAACATCTTCTTGAGTATTATAATACATATAATTTTTTTAAATTATAATATACTATATCTAATTAAAACACTATGAACTCTATATGAGAATATTCATGACTTTGAGCTCTATAAAATGGTGTTTACATGTTATTAAAAAAAATCATAAAAGATAGTAAGGATTATTGAAAAATCAATTTTTTGAAATAATTTTATTTCTTTAGTAATTGGATACTAATTAGTATAAAGCACATGCATTTAATAGACATTTCCAATTGGGAAAGTGTGAAACCATATATGACTTAGCTAGAATAAATTTATCAAGATCATATATTTCCAAAAAAATGATATTTTGATAGAAATACTCAAATTCATTCATTCTAACAAGTTATCCTGAAAGGTGACACAACTTTGTACTTTTACCCAATAGATAAATGTAAAATATGAGAAGTCTTGTTATTAATAATAAAGTCAACACTAATGATTCCTATTCTAATGCAGGAGACATGCTGGAAGAAACATTAGTTCTCAAAGAATGCTCAAGCTACTCACATGAAAAAATATCCAAGCATAGATGGTCCTCAAATAACCATTAAAATCAATTAAAAAATTGTGTGGACAAGGACATAGATTATATGGTTGATCTCATTAATTTATTACAAAGTAAGAACCGACAAATACACTCCAAATCTTTATATTACCTATCTAATATAGTTGGTACATCTTTTGAAGAAGGATATCCAATTATAGGGATAACGAAAGGTACTATGAACCTATAAGAGTAGTTAGCCTAGAATTTTGATAAAAGAGAAGAAGTACTCAACATTTGTAAGCATAAAATACAATAAACTTCCTAATCAAGTTTAGAATGACTTAGTATTCCATGATTACTTGGAGCTTCATCTAGAGTAGAAAAATAAGATGGATGTGGAAGAGAGAAAGTAGTTTGAATATGGTTTAGGATCTCCTTGAAAAAGACCAGCCCAAAAATTTAGATGAAGAACTTCCAACAGGCCAAAATCTTCTAATAGAGGGTCTTGAAAAAGAAGAATTATTAACCACCTTTGGTTTAAACCCTTCTTGTGATCTAGTACATGATGTTATATAGGGTTAAGTTCCAATGTTGGTGAATAGGAGGTTAGCCTTAATGAGCAAGTTGATGGAGTTGGTTGCACATAGGGTAGTATCATGATAGGGACTTTGTATGATGAGTCTTTATGTATAAATGATAACCTAACAACACTTTGGTCTTTAAATGCAAGTCAAGAGAATGCAAGAAAGAAGGCCTATGATCTTGAGAGGTGCGATGAACCATGTATTTCTTATGCCCATGGTATAAAATTAGAGGAACATATTGAGATGACATTGCAAAACAACGAACCACTTCAAAATTACAATCATGAAATGCATTCCTTAAAGAACCAATTGAAGGTTAATGAAGATAGAGTTGTAGTAGCTCTAGTAAATTATGACAACACTCAGAACATGTTGAGGATCTCTACAGGAAGACACAAAGGGAAGAGAAAGGAGATTGGCTTGTTACTAATCTGCAAGTGGTCAAAACAACCCTTGAATCTATGAAATCAGATTCTTTATGTTTTATTTTCAACAAGGATTATACTCTTAAGGTTATTGAATCGTATATCGACCAATTGAATAAGGAAATGAATGAGATAAAGAAGATCAATAAGTAGCTTAAGTATGTTCATGAGGCATTGGTTGATACTTAGTTTTCTCTTCAAGAACCAAAAAATTAGATTCATAGCACAAATCATTTTAGGTAACATGAGAATAAAGAGATGCATGAATTTTTCCTAGAGGTAATTGATGAACTTTATAGCATTCAATAGACGCATGATTTGGATAGTTGACCCAAGCAACCAAGTTCCAAAACTTTAGATCACATTTAGCTTATAAACAACCCTTTGTTTGAGGTAGATGTTATTTGGATTTTTGATAATCAACTTTTCGAGGTACAAGTGAGTGTTCCTCTTGATTTCTAGGAAGAGGATGAACTTGACTTTAGAGATTTAGATCAAGCTATAGTTCTTAACAATGAACCTTGGTCATAGAATTGGTGTGGTGAAGTGACTATTTCTTATCTCAACAGTCAAATAGGTCTTGGTGGAGGATTGAGGAGAGTTATGTGTTGATCATAGGGAATGCTTTTTTAGCTTCATTCTTCATAGGGAATGCATTTTCAGCTTCATTCTTTCTCATGATCCCTATGTATTTAGGGATTCTTCAGACTAATGATGGCAGTATTATATTTTATGCACCCTTGGTGTTGATTTCAGCTTTTGAGTAGCTTGTTTCTTATATCATCTAATTATGCCAAGTTTTCACCATCTATTGGGTTATTCATAGTTTGTTGATACATTTCTACCTTATCATATTGGTTGGTTATGACAATAGGGTTTGGGATCTAGGTGTTGATCATATGTATCTTTGGCTTGTTGAGGACTTTGTTGTAGTTCTATTCAGTTTGAGGCTAGATGCAGTAATTATCAGAGTTTTACAATTTATAGTTGCCACATTATTTCATAGATTTATATAGGATCCAAGGATCTAGTTGATCAATGAATTGCAGAGTGACCCCTTGTTTCATAGTATGGTTAGGTTTATTTTTAGATTACGCTACAAAGCTACCTATAGATTCATATGGGATTCTAGTACTGATTGCTTGAGGACAAGCAATTTCAAGGAGGGGAGATTTGTAATGTCCTCTTTTTTGGACATTATAAATATTAAAGGAAAATTATATATAATATTAAAATTGACTTGTAGAGCATGTACTCAAAATATAAAAAATCAATTTAATATTACAAATTGGGAAAACAGGACAAGGAGATATAAGATAAAAATCTAGGAGGGAAGTTGAAGAGTCACAACTGTGAGGATGAAAGGAGATGAGGCTCTTTTATTTGGGTATGCTTGATTTATTATTCAGATTCCAATTTCTCTCTTGGGAGAAGAATCAGAAAGCTTTGGCTTTTAGCTAGTGTGAGGATGTAACCCCTCGTGTTGGTAGATAGTGGACTCGAACCCATTGTCCATGGGGATGTCATTTTAGGTGTCTCATATGTGCTTATAGGTTCTTCTCTAAGTGTTCCAATCTGATTGTAAATTCTTTGTTTAAGATTGGATTTCAAGTATTGGTTATTGTATTTTTGTTATGTAATACAATAACATTGTTGTAAGGAGTGTTATGAGTTTTCTGGTTTTATATTGTGGGTATGTAATGCATTTTTATATGCTTAAATCTTGAGTATCATTTTGATAAAGAACAGTTTAATATAAGTTGGAGATTTTGCTAGTTTTTATTGTATTTTGTAATGCTTCTACATATGTTTAGTTTTAAATATATTTTGAGGAAAAGTTGAGTAAATATTTGGTTTGGGATATTTCAAAATAAGACTAAAGGATGTTAGTATAAGATGAAAATTAAGAGAGAATGCATAGATAATGGACATAAACTAATCTTCAAGGAAAACCCTCAAAATGACACTTTTCCTTTAAAGTTTGGACTGTGTGAATCAAATCCATGTGTTTTCCATGAATACACAAGATAGGTGGTAATAGTGAATTTGCAATTGTATTTTATGTTTTTAGCAAAAATGAGTAATATTTGAATTATTTTGATGAATATTTGAAAAATAAATGTTTAAGTATAGAAGTATATTTACATAATTTCATTATGTTCTATAAATTGTTTAATAATTACAAATTCTTGTAAATTTTGGCAATATATTTGTAAATTTGTCTAAAATTCTACCAATTTAGTTAAAATCTAGAGAACATTTCAATAGAATTGCACTTGGAGCTTGACTTGTTGTCCTTTGATAGATTTATTCACCTTTAGTCTAAATCTTTTATCTTTTTCGAGACAAGACACTTCAAAATTTTAGCTCAATCATCTAAGAAGGAAATATTTTAATATGGATCTTCCATTGATTTGAAAAAAATAATTTGGAGAGGTTTATACCATAACCATCCTCTGATAGCCAGCTAAAATTTGCAAAAGTGACTATTGATCTACTAATAACTGAATTTTCAATTGACTTAACCTACTCTGTGATTCATTATTTGCATCTATTAATTCTCATAAATTTGAGCATATTTGATGTTGTCTCTACATTTCTACTTTGGTGCACCATTTGAACCTACACATTAGTACTCTATTCGATGTTTCTATTTTTGAGATATTCTACAAATTTTTTTTGAGGCACTTCCTTTGATGGCTCTATTTGGCATATTTTAGAGAAAAATTATTAGCATATGAAAAAATGAAAGCATGTGGAGAGCTTGATTGTAGACATTTCCTTTCAATTTCTACAAATATGAAGCCGCCATGACATGACTTTTGCTTCTCACCATGCAATTTTTCTTGGTTGTAGACTTTCCTTTCAATTCCTACAAATGTGAAGGCACCATGACATGATTTTAGCTTCTCAAGGTACAATTTCTAATCGCTCATAACTCAAAGGTATCCAATATTAGAAAACTCATGCCAACAACATGACCAACCATAAGGTGCAACCTGAAGTACTCTCACTGAATGAGCAATGCCAAATCTAAAAAATCAAAGGCATATTGAGTCTACTAATAACAAAAGAAATAAAGTATAACCATGTAATACCATTGACCATCCAAAAAGATATGTAAATATTGTAGCAAAAATAATATAAGAAACATCTCTCTCATCTAGTCTCCATAACTCTCCCATACTCTCCACATCCATCAAAGAAAAGAGATAAATGAGCCACCATGTCATCACCAAAAAATAATGATGTACAAGTAATAAAGAATGATCACAAAAAAGTGACCACCAAAGCTCCAAAAAAACTCAAAAAATAATGTTAAATGTGAACCCAAACAACCAAGAAGATAACCAAGATCAAAGAGAAAACCTACAAATCCTAAGCATGTAGTATGTCCTTACAAAAACACCTCTAAATGTCAATTGTGCCAAGTATGATCTCCTTCACAACCCTAGAAAAAAGCCAAAACAATATCCAAAACTATTTAATCTCAAAAGATCAAATACAACATGATATCATGAATCTAGATATGGATGCAAGCCTCTTCAAAGAAGAACAAAAAACCCCATTTCCCATTTCAAGAAATAAACCCACTACTATCTCCTACTATCATCATAAATGAAAAACACACCTCAAGGAGATTAACATGTTATCCATCTCTTAAAATGAATCCTCTAGAACCATCTAACTATAGCTCAAGATCCATGAATATGAAGAAAAAATATAAAGCACCTAAAAGTAAAATTGGGCGATACCTCTCAAGTGATAAACTATCAAAAATATTGAGAGTGAGAATGACAATGCTCCTCTAAGATATGCAAGTCATTATGACTTATCCAAAAACAATCTCCTCATAAGAGGGTATGCACACAAACACAAGGGACCAAAAGGTTGCCACCTTTTGTTTTCCCCAATCTGAGACATAGTGTGCACACACTATTTTGTGTATGTACTATAGTGTTTACACACTATTTTGCATATATGTACTATAGTGTGTACACACTACATGCTCAGACAAGGAAAAACATAGTGTGTATGCTTTATTCAAAAATAGAAAACAAGTACCAATTAAAAAAATCTATATAGTGCATACACATTAAAAATAGAAAGAAAGTACCATTTTTTCAAATTTAAATAATGTTTACACACTATAATGCATACAAACTATAGTGCATACGTGCTATGGTCTTCATTGAAGATTTACAATCATAAGGGTTGGATTTGCCTTGGATATCCAGCCAAAGGCTTGGACATCTAAAATAGGTCTTAGACATGATTTCCACCAAGTATACATAAAAGAATGTAGATTTAGTTATGTTGTATCCATAAGGTTTTCTCGTGGTTATATAATGAGAGAATCAGGTTACACAAGATTATTGATCTCCTTGTCAACTATCTAACCATTTTTTGTTTGAATTTGGGTTATGTTAAGCCTTTCAACACTAATTACTTTTCAATGAGTGTCAGTTTTTGTCAAAAACCAAATTTTAGTATTTTGGTGATATACTCTCTCTCTTTCATCATTTCTTCCAACAAGTTATATTTTTATAAACAAGAGTCTATTCTACACACTTTAAAAAAAAGATGTTTCTATTTTTTATTAGCCTTCAATGATTTCTAGGGGTGCCACAACAAAATTTTATGTTTTTGAGATGGCTCCCCTTTAAAAGTTCATAATAAATCAAATCTAAAATAAAAAATTACCAAAAGAATTGGGGATAAAATACATAATGTTAGCTATCTCCTCACGAGAGTGATTAAAAAAATTTAAAAAAAAAAAGATTTAAGGGGGAGCACACTTGACAATATGTTATAAATTTACTCAAAAAACAAGACCACTTTGTGTGCTCACTCATTTTGAGGTCTTCAACTCCACCATTTAACAAAAAAATAGTAATTTAGAAACTAAATTCAGAGGGCTACAATTTTTTATTTTATCATATCTTTAAATATTGATTCCAACTATCTTCAATTTCTTGCTGAAGTTCAGATTTGTCTAATTTCATAAAAAATTGCAACTTATACCCCCTTTTTGGTTCCCTATCTTTGTGCACTTGCCCATGTCTCTATTGAACTCACGTATAACCAAGGTGTGGGCTCCTCAAACTTTTTGCTAAAATATCATCAAGAGTATACATCCCAACAATAGGTCTCTCTCATATCGAAATAATTCTAGCCTCACCTAAGTCTCGAAGTATCCATGAGAAAATGCAACCAATCACTCCATGCCAAACTCCATTGTTGCAACTTAACACTAGCATGAAGTATCAAACAGATGATAAAATACTCAATACCAAGAAAATTAAACCAAGATCAAATTGTTAAAGCTCCAATCATGGAATTAGGAACATAAACATGACAACATGATCTAAAACATCTTGTCCAAAGAGATACCATGCTCTATATGCTGATATCAAATAGCTATATCATTTCACAACTCTAAACTAGTATTCAAGAGAAAATCCACGACATAAAAGGCACCATGATAGCATATCAAATAAAATCATAAACCACACATATTTACCAAGGAACCCTTGACTCCTAAAGATGTCAACATCCCCAATTACATGAAGATACCATCGCCAACTAGTGAACCAACAAATGTGATAAAAAATACAGCCACTACTAAAGCTCCCATTGAAATGTGATACCAAGCTCTCCAAGCACATGACACACCATCTCCCAAATCTAAAAATTATCTAGGCTTGCACATCACACTGATTGAAACCAAGATTTCCAAACTAAGGAAATTCAACAAGCTATAAGACACCATAATTGACTATCAAAGTACTCACTTATCATCCATCGTCTCATCCAAAAGCAACCACACTAATGCACAAGTGACAAAAAATAAAGCCAACTAACATGTTTGCACCAATACTAAATCAAATCTGGTGGATATAGACAACCCACATCCAAGTTATCCCAATGTATTTAAATGGGTGGCCTACCCACCTAAGTGCATGACTTATAGTACCAATCATTGAGCATGCAAACACACTATCACATTAGTGACATGTAAAAATGATATTTGAAAGAGAATAATTATTTAGATAACATGACTCAAAGATCAAATCAAGTACAAATCTGATTTTTCAATTATGTCCACATCAAGTACCATAGTTTAGGAATAAAAAATGCATAATGACAGAAATGTTGATTGATTGATCACATACCAAGATCTCCATGCAAAGGAATAACCACAACCCCTCTCACCATGCATAAGGAATACATGCATGTAGATAACTATATCATCTAATAACACCCTAAAGGAACTAGAGTCTAGAAAATAGGTCTTCAATAGATCCACAAAAAAAAACAATTTTTTATTTTAGCATGTAAAACTTGTGAAAACATCATATTTAAGAACACCCACGTACATCCACATCCACTTCTCATTCAGAAGACTCAAAAGTATGATAAAACACCAAATATCTCAATCCAAAATAATCCAATCCATGCAAGTACAAGCATCCAAGAGAAAATGTAGTACAAGAACTATAAGTTGTCTTGTGGACCAAATCCACAACCACCATTAGTACATTCATCCAAGAGAGATAAGCTATCCTAAACTTTTTAGATCATTGAATGATCAACTCCATAGCCTCTAAGTATTCCAAGAAATAAAAGAGATTTCCTACAATACATATACATAAGGAATTACTCAGCCATCAACCAAGAGCTCAAGATCAATGTCATTTCAACATGACTAACTCAATATTCTCTGTCTTCACCATCCTTCAAAAAATATTTTCCAAATTCTTAAAAAATAAATTAACTGCAAGAATTCCACTCATCAAAGGATTAATTATTATCTAATTTCTTCAAAACAAATTCCTTCAAGCTCAAAAAGCTAATAAATCATAACAAAAGATATACCTAGAACCAAAAACATTATGAATCCTCACATGCAAGGAATATAAAATTCATAAAACTAAGCTTGGATACCAATTGAAGGGAAATGAGAGAACTGCAAAAATTCTTTTGAGATCAGTATGCACATATTGTAACCAATAGTTTCTTGAATAGCTTATAATAAGAAAATATAAGTGCATACTACTATTCCATAAAAGTAGAATCAAACATAGTTGATTTCCCATAATTAAAAACTTAAAGGAAAGTGATTGCAATTTACTGATCTAAATAAATTTTAGTAGCATTATGATGGATAGATTATTATTCTACAATCATAAAACTAGAATAATGAGACATAATATATGCAGGGAAAACCTTTCTAGGTAAAAAATCCACCCTCCTAACCATCAAGCTAATGTATTATTCAACAACAAGTTATAACACATATTTAGCCTTCACATGGAGATTTACATCTTGCTCCATTTTAGAGAAAATCTAGTAGCATAACCTTGTGCAAAAAAGTTCTCCTCTCTCTTTTAATTATCTACAATAATACCTTGTACTTATAGAGTTTCCATATAAGAGGAACCCATTTCTAAAGAGTCTACATTCAACACATGTACAAATTATTTAGAAATTTCCTTTATGCACAACTCCTGTATAAAAAACAAAGCAAAGAGAATAAAGCCCAAAAAATAGACTTCATATTTTTTTCTCCAAGTCTATCCTTGTGGAAGATTTGGTCTCATTTATCATCTTCCAAAAATTAATGAATAAAAAACAAATAAATCATGATAAGGTTGAGTCACCATATCCCAACTAAGGGGTTCGTAGAAGAAGCCATCATATTCAACCAATTCAACTCCATAGAGACATTCTAGCCTTTCACTAGATGAAGCCAAGCCAGTAGATATATTGAATCATAGAGTAGAGAATATATGAAGAGATGATTGGTAGGATACAAATTCTAATGATAACAACTTGAAGCAATAATTCTCAATAGAAAGCTAATTCTCAATCTATTATAGATATAAAAATACAATTCGGGAAGGCACTTTCAATAATGCACATTATCAATCTATAGTGGAAAAAAATATGCACATAGCCATTACCAAATTTGTTAAACTCCAACTTGAAAGGAATTTTAAACGCATAAATCTTGATTTTATAACTTATTATAATAATATTAAGTATATTATTCTCTACATTCATAAAACCTATGTGGTAGGAAAGTAATTCCATCCATATTATATTAATCTTTTTAGAAGACAAATTATGCTATGACTAATATTTAAGTTATTATAAAATGAATTGAGATGCTCAATTATTGGAATTTATTTATTTTTATTTGAAAATAATATAGATTATAGAAGAAAGAATATGGGAACATGTGCAAGAAAGAACATTTCTAAGAACACTTTGGTAAGGACTAGATTTTTCCAAGATAACATTTCTAAAAAAATGATAAATTTTGTAACCAACAACAATGTTATCTTAATATGGAATAGATTTGATAAGGTCATCATTTGAGAATATTGAAACGTGGAGAATGTTGAACACATTTTAGAGGGTAATCATCATCCTTGTGTACAGGGGAGAAAACCAAAGTGTAGATTGTATTGTCAATATAGGTGTATGAGTTACTATAACCATTTGATGGCTAGAAGATTTTGTGAAAGATTCTCTCTTAAAGGAAAGGGTTATGATGGATAGGAAACATGGAGGTATTGGGAAGTTAAATAACAATTATGAATACTTTAAGAGGGAAAATTAATAAATTTCACATCATTAACAAAGCTTATAAAGTGAAAGCCACATTTTTGGGTCATTGTGATTTCTTTCCTTTTTGGTGTTCACTCTACTCACTTTTCAAAGGAAATGAATTCTAAAAATAGCAGAGAGACATGGAGAAATATGGGAGGACCTCCAAAAAGAGAAGAGCACTCTAGCTTTTTTGAATGGAAGAATATCCCATAGGTTCAGAAACAACTTGATAAGGGGGATTGATTGAGTACATGGAATTCCTTAATGGCTTTGTGCCTGAAGCTACCCTTGATTTTGTCAAGGGTTGGAAAAACTGTACAACCACCATGTATGGTATTTCCTTTCGACTCAATGCACAATTTATTTAAGAGATTTTAGGTCTTTTGAATGAGGGCATCTAATTCTTCAAGGAGACAAAAATCATGAGAGAATCTCTTAGTAAATTTCCTAAGGAAGAGGATGAGAAGAAAGCACTCATCAAGGTAGGAAATTTCTTTTTCAATAAGAATATTAAACTTATTTGGCACTCACTGCTTAGCTATGTTAGACCATATATTACCCTGGATGGTATGCAAAAAGGGTTCATTATTTTAATTTTGTTTTCTTAAATCATTTTTGGTATGGTGATAAGATAAATTTCTTGTACTACATTTTGAGGTCTTTGTATTGCACTTTAATTAATCATAAGAAGAAGGCTTCCTACCATTGCATGAAGGACTTATCTTGTTGTTTGCGAACTCCTGTAAGGCCCATCACTCGTCCCCTAGTCTA
The DNA here is from genome assembly GCA_028749045.1 of Cupressus sempervirens. Taxonomy (NCBI): domain Eukaryota; kingdom Viridiplantae; phylum Streptophyta; class Pinopsida; order Cupressales; family Cupressaceae; genus Cupressus; species Cupressus sempervirens. Next base: position 408,476,051 of record CM053783.1, on the reverse strand, counting down.
AAGATTAGGAAAGAAGAGAAATATAGCTCCCGTATGATTAAGAAAAACAATACCTACTTGAGGCAAGAAAAAGAGTGAGGCGGATATTGGAAGTGGGGAGGAGGAGAATGATTCAATGTCTAAGGAGGTGAATGATGATAGGGTTTTGGTGGACTTTTGGGAAGGAACTAAGGAGGGTATGGAGACCAAGGATAAAATTGAATATGCCCCACTAGCGAAAAAACATAAATCTAAGGAGGAGATGATGTTAGAGATTTTTATTCATACTACACTAAGATTAGGTGATGTTAGTCCTAACAAGGATGTGGACAAAGTGATTAAGAACATTGTGGGCTATTCTACCTTTGATTCCAAATATACCCTGATTGGTAAAAACAAGAGAGGAAAATAGGAGAACTTAGCCCACTCCCTGACTAGTGCTAAGAATATCAAAGCTGAAATGGAATCTATTAATGTCTTTGATGCATGTGTTCATAATTAAATCATTACCGTTAAGATGCTGGTCAATGAGTTACAAAGGAACCTAAGAAAGGAAGTGTAGAACAGAAAGGAGAAAAATGTTACTGGTCAACTAGGAGAGGTATAAAGGGAAATAAATGATAGGTACATAAAGATTTATTCTCCAGTCTAGAAACTATTAAATCAGGAGCAAGATGGCATTGAGCTAAAAGTTGATATCACTAGGAATGAGAAGGATGAGGACATCCAAGGCCTAGGTAAAAGGACTAGGGGAAGACTGTGGCTGATTCAAAGATCATGAAGGGAGTCTAGGAGGTAAACTACATCCAGGTGGACAAAACTCTCAGAGAGCTAGCTTAGGTGTGTCTTTATTTCTATCTTAGTTAGTTTTGTTGGTTGTTGGTTTAGGGTGATGGTAATGTTTGATATCTTTTTTCTATTTCTAATACAGATGTTCGTAGGAACTTTAAAACCTCTTTTATCTTTTATGCATTGGACTTTGGGTTTTAGGTCCTTCTAAAATATATTTTTACCTCTATCCAAAAAACAACTTCATCTTAATATAAAGTCAATAATAACATTGTTATAAAGAACTAAAACTACTAAATATATGCACTCAGAGAAAACTACCAATCTGATTGAAAAAAATCATTTTACTTTCCTAGGAGTATAATTTTAAATACATTAAATTTCTCAAATGTTAATACCTATGTAGTGAGAAAACTATTTTACTAGTAATATTTATATTTTGGCAAGTTAGACTCTTAAGAGTATAATAAAAATACTTTATGTTCTTTCTACCTTATATTTACAACAAATCCATAGTTAAAACATCTTATCAATATAAGTTATATTTTTGTATGATTAGTTGAAACAAAGAATAGTTCAATTTTTTTTTCCTATCTATTTTGATACACAAACTATTTGATTAGTGACATTTATGTTTTTATAATGCTTATTGATATATTCTCTCATGAAATCTTAAATAAAAGGTTAGATTCACAAAGATAAAACATATGTCTTTGATATGGAAAAATAATGCAATTCATATTAAATGAATTTAAAAAAAAAAAAACAGATTTCTAGCCAATTGTTGTTAATTATCACCTTAGGAGAGAAGTCTTGTTGAGGACTAAAACTAAAATGTTAGAAGTTGATTGGCTAGTGACAATTTTGATTTGGTAAAATTAGATGGTTCACAAGTTTCTATGCAAGAAAAGGTGTGTGTGTGTGTGTGTGAGAGAGAGAGAGAGAGAGAGAGAGAGAGAGAGAGAGAGAGAGAGAGAGAGAGAGAGAGAGAGAGAGAGAGAGAGAGAGAGAGTCCTATTATTAAATATCAAATATAGCAAGAAAAATTACTTCCATGCAAGGTGTGAGGTGCCCTCTATTATTATATGAGAAATTTGCACGTTTATGAATTAAATGGATATATGATGATTTAGAATATAGTATGGTTTAAAAATAACAAAGAACCTATTTGAAAATTCAGATATTTATTAATTACAAGGAGATATCTTTTGCAAGTGCAAGAGTTGTATCTTACGAACAAGAATATAGTATGGTTTAAAAATAACAAAGAACCTATTTGAAAATTTAGATATTTATTAATTACAAGGAGATATCTTTTGCAAGTGCAAGAGTTGTATCTTATGAACAATTATTTACCACAACAAGTGAATTTTTTAATAGTGTTATCATGATTGAACTATGTAGTTTTTTGAGTCAAACTCATTCACCCATGTCTCATGAGTAGTGGTTCACAAGAACCCATCTCTCTCTCACGAGAATCATTAGACACTTAACACTCACTGCATCTAAGTGATTCTCATAGAGGTGAAGCATTCATAATCCTTAGAAGGTTATTCATCCCACTTCTACTCAAACTGAAGCACACTTAACTACAAAATTTCCTCTATGGTTAAGACCACTTGGCCTGCAACCCATCTACAAAACTTTCAACAAGTAGTGGACCATATCAATTTTTTTTTTTGTAAATAATTAAAATTCTGAATTTTACTTATACTATCTTTATTTTGATGATCATAGAGCTTCTTATGAAAAGAGTTAAATCTTGAAGTTCAAAATCTATACGAATATGGATTGTAGGAATCTAATGATTGGTATCTTTATGTGATTGTTATAATTAATTTTATTCTATCTATATAGAAATAGATGATTTGGAAAATTGTATAGAAGTAAAATATTTATAAAAAAATTAAAAAACGTAAATATAATATAATAAGGTACTTTGGTTATTTAATTTTATGCGTATTCAATAGAAAAATAGATATGATAAATCTAAGAATAAAGCATGAAATAAAAGACAACTCATAATTTTAGGATAAAATGCAAATTATCATAGATAACTGGTTGATGTTGTATAAAGGAAAATAACATCAATTCAATGCAAAAATTATAATCCTATGTGCTGGAGGTTGGAGATCAAGCTTCCAAGGAATTTTTTAATGTGTTGAGGGTTCACCATTCTATGGTTGGGATCAAATACATTTGGGAGGGTCAACAGTCCTTCTATGAGCTTCGTGATATCCTCCAAGCTTTTTAGGCCACTATGAAAAAGTTCTCATGACACACGGCCCTTTGAAATCTTGAAATCAAGTCTTGCAAGCTTGTTTAGATATCAATCCTAAAAGGCTCGCTCTAGAACAATATGCTTTCTATGAGTACAAGATCACTCTAGTAGACCTCAAGGAGGCTATTTTATCCATGGTAGATGATAAGGCCCCTGGTTTTGGACTTATAGATGGAGTAATTGAAAGGGGGGGGGGGGGGGGGGGGTGAATTAGTTACCACAAAAATAAATCCATAGATCCCTTAGATGTCTTAAAACTTGATTATTGTTGTCACTCGGTAGCTACACAGAAACTTAGTAGATTAACTTGTTACTAATCTTTAAGCATTCACAATTGTTAACATGCATGCAAAATTAAATAACATGAACACAAGAGACACCAGATTTAATGTGGAAACCCAATATGGAAAAAATCACCAAGTAACTAGGTACCAATTTTCACTCTTCTAAAGTGAGCCCTATTAGGAGCCAACCCTGTTAAAGGTTACAAAACACACTATTAGGTGTGACCTGGTTATCAGATTTAATCACCCTACTAGGAGTGGCCTTGCTAGAGGACTTTAGAACAATTCAATAGAACTATCCACCTTGTTAGAGGATTTACAAAATGGCTGTTAGACCACCTCTATTAAGAGATTTAGGAATTACTACTACAATTGTGAGAAAGTAACAATAAGTGACCTAAATGAGATGCAATTGAACTTTGCTGATATAGACCTCTTCTCTACTTGAATAGATCCTCACTAATCGAATACAACTTTGCTTCTCCTCAAGGATATATGATCCTTCTTCAAAATTTTCTTATACTTCCTCTTCACACAATCAACTCATTTGCATGCTCATTCATTACAATTAGAATCCACAACTTGACCTTTTATTTATACATTACAAGTTATCAAGTCAGCTCATTTACAAGTTATATTTACCAATAAACCATACATCAGTCAACTACAAACATTACATTAAACAAATAAACTTTATTTATCAAAACAATGAAATCCTTCATTGGCTAACCCTATTCGGTAAACACTACTCTAGAAAATGATTTGTAGTGTTCACCAAGTGAAACTCAGTAAACACTACAAACTCTGCAAATTCCATTAGAGATCGACTAAACTTGGTAAGAACTAACTTTCCTTCGCTGACCTTGCTAGCTTAGTAGAAACTAATTTCTACCACAGAAGCCTTCAATGCCCAAGTTGACTCGATAGAAATTGTCTTCACAGTGTAACCTCCAAAAATGCTCGATAGACTCTGTAATTCACTTTGCTAACCTTCTAAGCTCAGTAGACTTTGTCTTTTGCCTTGTTGACCAACTGAGCTTGGTAGACTCTATCTGATGACTGATATGACATTTGTGTAACATCAAAGACAACACATAATTGAATAATTGTATCCAATAATCCCCCTCTTTGGCATTGATGGAAATATAACATGTCATAGCATAATGAAATTTGAAAACAAGTCTTTTTCTAACAGAATGTTTCTCCCTCTTACATTTCATTCCACAAACTCCTCAAATACAATAATCTCCCTATGTGAAGGAATTACATAGTTTCTTTACAAACATCAAACTTTTCACAAACAAATTCAAATTTCAGAAGGATATGATAGTATACTCTCCCTCTTTCACAACACATGCCAAAGAAAACACAAACCAAATGAATAGCAATGTACCTTATGTACTAATTCATATGTAATATTTCCATGATTATTGTACATTAACTGAAAGATATTCAACTTGATACCTGTTGATGGATCACTAAAACTTCATTTTAGTGAGCTTCAGATAGGGGAATGACCCCAACTTATCTCTTAGATACAAAAATGCATCCTTAGGTAAAGGCTTTGTGAATATGTCAGCAATTTGTTCCTTTGTATGGACATATTCCAATCTAATCTCCTTATCCTGCACCAATTCTCTGACAAAGTGATAATTTATTGCAATATGCTTGGTTTTTGAATGCATCACTAGATTTTTGGATATGTTAATTACACTTGTATTGTCACAAAACATAACAATAGGTTCTTTGATTTCTTCCTTCATACCTTCCAATAACTATTTGAACCAAATAATATTAGAACAGTTTACTGCTGCTACAACATACTCTACTTCTGTTGTGGATTGGGATGTACAATTTTTCCTTTTACTTGTCAAAGAAACCAACCGCTTTCCAAGAAAGAAAGCTCCTCCACTTGTACTCTTTTTGTCATTAACCTTTTTAGCCCAATTTGTATCAGTAAACAATTTCAAATCTAGATTACCTCTAAATTTGTACCATAATCCATAATCTTCAATTCCTTTGAAATATCTCATGATTCTTTTGATTGCCATCATGTGATTTTCTCTTGGTTTTGTTGAAAATATTTGTACAATACCAATTGCAAGGGCAATATCTAGTCTTGTATGCACTACATACTGCAACTTTCCAATCATAGATCTATACAACGTCTGATCTACCTCCTTTAATTCATCATCCTTGGTAAGTTTCAATCCAATACACATAGGAGATCCAATTGGTTTGCAATCTGGACATACCAAAATTTTTTAATATCTCCTTGATGTATTTAGATTGAGTGATGTAGATGCCATTCTTACTCTGCTAAATTTGAGGACCAACAAAGAAATTTATCTCACCAAACATTGACATTTCAAATTCCTTGTTCATTTTCTCTGAAAATTCTTTGCAAAGATCATTATTTCCTATGAACAAAGTATCATCCACAAATATTTCTACCAAAACAATCTTATTATCTAGTCCTTCCTTGATATACAAGCTACTGTTATCATTAGTTCTTTGAAAACCAATATGAATAAGATAGTTATGTATTCTTTCATACCATGCTCTAGGGGCTTGTTTTAGACCATACAATGCTTTTTGTAACTTGCAGACCATGTCCTTCTTGTCTGAATCGAAAAACCTTCAGGCTATTCAATGTAAACCTCCTCATCTAGTATATCATTGAGAAACGCTGACTTGACATCCATCTGATAAACCTTAAATCTTTTGTATGCAACATATGCAAGAAAGGTCTTGACACCTTCCAATCTTGCAACAAGAGCAAGAGTCTCTCCATAGTCTAGTCCTTCTTCTTGAGAGTATCCTTTACATACCAGCCTAGATTTGTTCCTTGACACCTTACCATCTTTATTCAACTTATTTCTAAATACCCACTTAGTTCCAATCACATTTTTGTCTTTAGGCCTGGGTACAAGAGTCCATGTTTTGTTTTTCTCTATCTGATCTATCTCTTCATTCATAGCCTCAATCCAAATTTCATTTTCTAATGCATCTTTGATACTTCTAGGTTCAAAATTAGCAAGTAAACAAGTACCTTTCAACTTACTTCTCGTCACAATTCCTTCATATTTGTCTCCAATGATTTGATCTGGTGCATGATGTCTCCTAAAATACTTAGCTAATATAGGTTCCTTACCTTTTGAATGCTTTGCATTTTCATCCTCTTGTACTTTAGGTTTTGGCTATCCTATCTGCTGATCGGGTCCTTTAAACTCTATAGGCATTGGCTCGGTAACATCAGAATGTGACTCAGTTTCCTTCAAATCGGTTTGAACTTCCTGCAACTTAGTTACTAAAGAATTAGGAGTAGAAGATTTTTGATTGATAGGTGTATCTAGCAGTTTATCAAGTTCAATGAAAACAAATCTCCTATAGTCTTCTAGTTCCCTTTTTCTTTCTTCTTCAATTCTTTCTACAAACTCATAAAATTTCACATGTGCACTTTCTATGGCTTTGTGAGTAGACAAATTCAAACATCTATATGCTTTACTCTTGCAAGAATATCCCAAAAATATTCCTTCATCACCCTTCACATCAAATTTACATTTTCTAGATTCATTCAAAATGTATCATTTGCTTCCAAATAATTTTAGGTAACTTACATTGGGTTTATAGCCATACCATAACTCATAGGGGTTTTAAATGAGTCCTTCTTCAACTGTACTTGGTTCAAGGTATGAACTGTAGTGCTGATAGCTTGCTTCCGATATTTGATAGCAATGCTCTTTTCAATCATTAGGGTTCTTGCACAATCCATGACAGATCTATTCCTTCTTTTAGCTATTCCATTTTGCTCAAGAGTTCTAGGGGCTAATACTTGTCTTTTGATTCCCCTTTCAATGCAAAAGTTATTGAATTCATGGGAGATGAATTCACCACCTTTATTTGATCTCAAACATTTTAGTCTTTTGCGTATTTCCTTCTCAACTTTGGCCAAATACCATTTGAACTTCTGAAATGCTTATGATTTCTCTCTTAGCTACATGACAGTCATCATTCTTGAATAATCATCAACAAAAAGAATAAAGAACTTTTCACCAGGATAACTTTCAATTCTAATAGGTCCACACAAATTAGTATGTACAATTTCTAAAATTTCTTCAAATTGATAGTTCTTACTTTTAAAGCCAGTCTTTCCCATCTTAGTAATTTGACAATTCTTGCATAGACCAACCTCAGGTTTATTTATGTTAGGAATGCCTCTTACTTTCTTGAATTTACTTATTTTCACCATGTTATCAAAGTTTACATGACACAACTTCCTATGCCATAACCAACTTTCTTCAATTCGAGCAATAAAGCATGAACATTCACCAATTTCAAGATAAAACAACTTACCTTTTGTTTGAGTGCCTGATCCAATAAGCTTTCCTTTGTCATCCAACAATCTTGATTTTGCATGCATGAATTCCACTTTGAATCCATTATTGAGTAACTATGCCACACTCAATAGATTGTGTTTTAGTCCATCTACCAATTATGCATTATCACATACAAGCTCTTTGGTTAGTGAGATTTTTCCTCTTCTTTTTATTCAACAAGGTTCATTATTACCAAACCTCACACTACCACCATCATAGTATTCAAAATGTTCAAACTTAGTTTTATCTCCAGTCAGATGATGAGAGCAACCACTATCTATAATCCATGTATCATTTTTTCTTACATGAGAAATAAGTGTCGTTTCCTCATCATTATTAGATTCATCTTTCATAGCAATGTAAACACGTTTAGCTTCTTCATCATCATCAAAATCATTAGAATCTTTAGCCATAAAACATGTTTTCTTACCTTTGTCCTTGAATGATTTGAAGTCTTTCTTGCCATTGCACTTGTGATCTTTCTTCTCATCCTTGTTCTACTTATTGGGGCACCTAGTAGCAATATGTCCAATTTCTTCACAAGGAAAATAGATTAGAGGAACCTTACCTTTGTATTTACCTTTGCCTCTTGAATATTTTCTTGCTAGTAGAGCTTCAACCACCTCAAGGAAAACATATTAGAGGAACCTTACCTTTGTATTTACCTTTGCCTCTTGAATATTTTCTTGCTAGTAGAGCTTCAATCACCTCAAGATCACTATTTGAACTCTGTTCTGATTCTTCTTCACTTTCTGACTGAGAATCCTTTATCTTATTTCCTTTCTACTTAAGTGAAAGCTTGGTTTCAAATGTTGATTCAATGTTCTTGGTAGCTAGAACATAGTTATCATAGTTATCTAGCTCAAATGCAATCAGTCTTCCAACTATGGCCTCTAGATTTATCTTATGATTTTCTTCACATCTTCTTTCTTGAATTGCAAAAACTCTAATTGCATAGATAGGAAGTAATGTTCTAAGAAATTTACTTATTACTATTTCTTCCTTGATATCCCCTCCAAAAGCTTTGATTGCACTAACACTTGCTTTGACTCTTTTAACATATTTTGCAATGTTTTCATCCTCTCTCATCCTCATTTGATCAAATTGTCCTCTTAGACTTTCTACTTTGGCTCTTCTCACATTATTATCTCTTCCATAGATATCTTTCAACTTGTTCCACATTTCAAAGGCTATTTTGCAGTCCTTGACATCATCAAATTCTTCATAGCTTAGGGCAGATGCAATGTCTATCACCATGGTGTTGTGGGTATTCTTCTTAGCAATGTCATTTGTAGATAATGTGCCAGTAGGAGTTACATATGCTTCATCTAGATATTTCAATCCCATGTCTCCAATGGAAGCTAGATGGAGTCTCATGAGACCTTGCCATGTTGAAAAGTTATCCTTGTTAAGTCTTGGGATTTCCCTCTTGTAAGACATGTTGATCTTTAGCTTAGATCCTTGAAATCCTTCCTACAAGCACCAAAAGCTCTGATACTAATTTTTGGATTTATAAATGGAGTAATTGAGAGGGGGGGTTGAATTAGTTACCACAAAAACAAATTCACATATCCCTTAGATGTCTTAAAACTTGATTACTGCTGTCAATTGGTAGCCACATCAAAAAATATTGTAACTTGGTAGATTAACTTGTTATTGATCTTTAAACATTCACAATTGTTAACATGCATGCAAAAGTAAATAACATGAACACAAGAGACACTAGATTTAATGTGGAAACCCAATATGCAAAAAACCACCAAGTAACTAGCTACCAATTTTCACTCTTTTGAAGTGAGCCATGTTAGGAGCCAAACTTGTTAAAGGTTACAAAACACACTATTACGTGTGACCTGGTTATCAAATTTAATCACCCTGCTAGGAGTGGCCTTGCTAGAGGACTTAAGAACAATTCAATAGAACTATCCACCTTGTTAGAGGATTTACAAAATGGCTATTAGATGAACTCTATTAAGAGATTTAGGAATTACTGCTATAATGGAGAGAAAGTAACAATAAGTGACCTGAATGAGATGCAACTAAACTTTCTTGATACAAATCTTTTCTCTGCTTCAATAGATCCTCACTGATTGAATACAATTTTTCTTTTCCTCAAGGATATTTGATCCTTCTTGAAAATTTTCTTACACTTCCTCTTCACACAATCAACTCATTTTGCATGCTCATTCATTACAATTAGAATCCACAACTTGACCTTTTATTTATACATTACAAGTTGTCAAGTCAGCTCATTTACAAGTTACATTTACCAATAAACCATATATCAATTAGCTACAAACATTACATTAAACAAATAAACTTTAATTATCAAAACAATGAAATCCTTCATTGGCTGACCCTGCTCGGTAAACACTACTCCAGAAAATGATTTCCAGTGTTCACCAAGTGAAGCTCGGTAAACACTACAAACTCTGCAAAATACTTTGGCGACTGAGTGAACTTGGTAAGAACTAACTTTCTTTCCCTAACCTTGCTAGCTTGGTAGAAACTAATTTTTTCCATAGAAGCCTTGAGTGCCTAAGTTAGCTCTATAAAAACTATCTTCATAGTGTAACCTCCAAAAATGCTCAATAGACTCTGTAATTCGCTTTGGTAACCTTTTGAGCTCAATAGACTCTATATTTTTCCTTGCTAACAAATTAAGCTCAGTAGACTCTATCTGATGATTGATATGACATTTGTGTAACATCAAAGACAACACACAATTGAACAATTGTATCCAACACCTAGTTGTGATAGTTTTCATTGTGAATTCTACAAGGCCTTTTGCAAAGAGATCAAATCAGACCTGCATAAGGTCTACCTTGAACCCTGCAATTCCTAATCTTTGGGAAATATTATTAACAAGGGAAATATCAAGTTCATATATGTAATTGGAGGCCCATCACCTTGTTAAATGTCTCTTACAAGATCATTGCCAAGGCTCTCTCTTAAAATCTATCATCTTCTTCCTTAGATTATTTTCCCTGAGCAAATAAGTTTTGTCAAATCTTGGTATGTTTTGGTTAATATATAATCATTGTGTGGGAAGGGATGGAATGGGCTCAACCCTCCAAGCAACATGCCATCTTTGTTAAGATTGATTTTTCCAAAGCGCATGACCGAATGGAGTGGTCCTTCATTCTTGCAATGCTTCAAGCAGTTGGGTTTGGCCCTACTTTTTCGCAGTCAACCCAGATGCCTTTTGGGGATGTCTTTGCTTGCATCTCTATCAATGGTTGATAGTCTAAAGCCTTTGGGCTTTATTGTTCAATTCGATAAGGCTATCCTCTGGCACCCTCACTATATATGTTAGCTATTGAAGGCTTTGGGTACTTGCTTGCCAATGCCATTTCACAAGGTAGGATTTGATGTATTTCTCTTCCAAAGTCTCTTGGTCAGCTTGTGAATGACCATTTTGCAAATGACTCCTTCCTCACTCTCATTAAGGATGAGGATAACATTGCTAGTGCTTTGCAATGTCTTGACACCTTTTGTCTTGCCTCTAGGTTTGCTATACATTGGCACAAAACCCTCTGCTACAGGTAGTCTTCCCTTCCCAAACTTGCTTAGTTTGGGTAATATCAATGGAAATGGGTCCAACATGGTGAAATTTTTCATTTTTTGTGCATCCCTTTTGCCTTTCAAGCTTGGGCCATTGAGCTTTGGAATGCGGTCCTTGTGCTAATAGAGAAGAAGCTAGAGTAATGGATCACCAAGCCTCTCTCCCTTATGGGAAAATTCCAAATTTGTTCCAAGGTGTTGGCTACCACCCATGTGTATTATTCTTCTTGTTGGGCTCCTTCAAAGGCCTCTTATTTCAAACTTGAGTGTTTTCTATGTGACTTCCTCTGGGCTTTAGATGCTTCTCACTAGGGCTTTCATAGAGTTTCCTGGGACATATGTTGTCTTTCCAAAGAGTTTGGTGGCCTTGGCTTGCTCTCTTCCAAGAAGCAAGGTATTATTCTCTGTGTCAAATGGGTTATCCCTGCTCTCATTGGGAATGAAGCTTGGAAGATTTTGTTGTGGCATCAGATCACTTTAGGCTTTTCAGTTCACTGGCCAGCCTGGAAGGGGATTGGTGTTTAGACCCTTTTTGTGACCACTAAACCTATTTAGATTCGGGGAACTTTTTTTGCTAAAAGCATTTGGAAAGCCTAAGAAGCCATTAAGCCTTGGCTTCGTTGGGCTGGTGATGGGTTCAAAGATGGGCTCTCCATGAAGCAACATAATCTTTGGTGGTCACCATTATTTTCTATTAAAGGTGTTCCCTTGGCCAAAGTACATTGGTTTAGTGCTCTGTATTTTTTCAAATGAGGCATAAGAACCCCTAAATATATTTTCTCCAGAGCTACTATGAGCTTACGGTCATGGGAGGACATGAAAGTGCAATTTTGGCTCACTCATCTAGATCACCATACTTTTGATCTTCTAGTTTCTGTAGTGCCTCCCAATATGTTGCATAAACTTGGCATTCAGTTTTTTGACCCTTGGTAGAAAGATTGGAAGTGGTATCTAGCCACTTTGGTAACTAGCTACAAGTCTAGGCTTGGCTACCGATGGTTGGTTCGTCACCTACCCATGATTGAAGTTCTTAACCAAAGATGGCATTTGCAATCTTCTCACCATACTTAGAGTCATAGGTTTTTTACTGTGTGCTGAATTGTTACTAAGCCTAAAATTGTGCATTTTACTTGGTGTATTCTTTTCCAGGGCTTGCCTTTGGGCCCCTTGCTATGGTACCTAGGAGTTCTTGACCCCCTTTTCCCTTTCTGTGGTCAATCAGAGACCTTTTTGCACATTTTTTAGTTCTATAGATGGGCTTAGTGTTACTAGTGATGGATCCAAGATCTATTTCACCCCTTCCACCCAGATTCTTTCTCTTGGCATATGGTTGTTCTGGGAGACAACACTTAGATTCCGTTCAAGTACTCTCAAATTTGACATGGTTTCAAATTAGAGATCTTATTTAACATTTGGAAAGATCACAATGTTGTTATCTTTTCTCATAACACTCTTGACATTAATGTTGCTATGTATACTAAAGCATGTATTTATAACAATGTCATAATGTAGATTCAAGTACAAATAGATAAAGTGGCTCAAGAGGTGGCTCACTTGTAGGAGCTATTGGCACATTGGGGAAATGCCCCCTATATAGTTGCTTGTGTTTCGTTGGATTCTGCCTTGGGCAACTGTACCAATCACCGTCGAGGACGTAGTAGCTCTGCTCACCGCTCATACAACCTTGTTCTCAGCTGTGCCACTCTCCTAGTGGTGGTGCTTTTGGTTGGCGTCGCTCTTCTAGGGGTTTTGGTGGTCGGCACCACTCTGCCTCGCCCCCACAAAGGTCTAGATCAGGGTGGTCCCCTATGTGTCCTCCTGCTGCTCCTACTACCGATTGGCCCTCTGCTTATTCAGACTCCAAGTGGGTGTTCCCTTGGTTAAATTTAGCCATTTGTCCTTCTAGACCTGAGGGAGAGAAAGAAGATGATAATGTTGTTGCTGGTGATGGATGGGCTCCCCCTAAGCCATCCGCTCACCCCACTCTTGGGTGGGGATTTGATGATAAGAATCTTCCCCCCTCAACTGGCACTGCATTGGCAGCCTAAAGCTTTTTTTTTTTCTATGTTTTTTTTTATGAATAGTTGATCTCCGGCCTTGGGATGTATAAACTCATGGGGTGATTTAGTTTCCCCTGGCACCTTTTTTTGTGAATATGTAACTTTATTGTATTTAGTTTAATATAAGAAAGGGACTATTTATCAAAAATAAATAAAAAATTAAAGATTGATGTACACAACTAAGATTAATGTTAACTCAAATTTCCTAAAATACACACTCATGCACCAATGCACCCACAACAAATAAAGGTAGCACCAATGCACACATGACAAACAGAGGTAGCTTGTAATGCTAAGACAAATGCACAAAATTTGCCCAAAAGAATAAAAATCACAGATTTGTAGATTAAAGACAATATTAAATGTTGATTTACAAAAAGTAGACTAATGTAGACTCAAAATTTCTCAAATTATATTAGTTGTTCCACCACATAGAGATACATTGATGACGAAATTATATATTTTTAATACATTTTAATTTGTTGAACCTGAATTAGGATAACACATGGCAAAAATAAAGTGCGGTAAAACATCAACAATATTAAATCTCACTTTGAAGGGCAATCAAGTTGCGCGTCTTAAATTTTAAGTGGAACTTTTGAGTAACAAGCACCGTTACTGCCAAAGGAGAAAGCCTGCAGATTCATACATGGGTTTCTTTGGAATAATACATACATCAAACATTTTAATTGATTCTTATTTCGTATGTCAAAAACAAGATTTTACTATGGTTCTTAGACCTAATTTCCAGCGATACAAATGAGTCGGCAGCCCACAGACCTAATTTGAGGCAGAAGAGTAGTGTCTGGAAGATGGGTGGACATCAACCTTGGGGATGACATGTTTGCGATTGCTTGTGAAATTTGAGATCTTTCTATGAAAGGAATCAATTCACGTGCATTCATGTTGACCTTGTTTTGGCCCACAATGCTGGCCATAATGGCTTTGACCCAAGTGGTTCCCGTCTTCATTCCAGAGCAAACAAACATGTCGTCCCTCTGTGCTTCAAACTTGGTTTACATTTTCATCACTCCTTCCCAAATAACGTTGGGCTCGTAGAAGAAGCTTTCATGCTCAATGAGTTGTGGGATTTCACGAGATGGAGTCAAGGCTGCAGACATATCAAAACACAGAGTGGAGAATGTATGAAGGGATCAGTGGCAGGATTAGAACCAGTAGCTAAACTCTTAATATAAAGCTAATCCTCAATCTCGTGTGGATTTAAAAATACAATTCGTGAAGGCAGTTTCAATAATGGAAGAAACATACTTGTAATCCCCCTGCGTGCATTCTGTCAAAAAGCCCCCACTTCAACATGCGCTGAACAACGGTCACCTACAAAATAGTTTTATATTTTTAATTTATTAAACTCCCTCTTGAAAGAAACTTTTAATGCGTGAATCATATAATAATAATAATAATAACAAGGGGCGCATCTGCCATTCATGTTTTTATGGTTGATTGAAGTAGTATGCAGGAAAGAGAAATTAAATTAGTTACAATTTTTAACAAAAACTTGGTAACGATAAAAATTTTCAGCTAGTCTGAGCCTAAAAGCACATAGCTGTCAAACAAACACCTCAATCATATAGTTGGAAAAGAAGGAAAATATAGATTTATAGATACAACGGAAGGAAAATATAGATTTATAGATAGAAAGGAAGAATACGAAAAGAGAGCTAAAAGAAAGAATGATATGTTATTATAAGGACAAGTAAAGGTAGACTAATAAAAAGAGTTGAAAAGAATTTGAAATATATTAATAATTTTATTATTTTAAGAAATATATAAATAACAATAAAAATTATATTATATGAATGAACTACTCATTTCTACCAATTCAATTATAAATTGAAATATTTAATTTAAAAAAATTGTTGATTACTTAAATCAAAGTACCAAAATATATAGTAAGTTTGAGGGATAGTATTAATGGTATAAAAAAAATTGAGCAAATTGTAAAATAGTAGCTAGTAAAACATAGTGTAAACTTTTAAAAAATAACATTTTACAATTGTCAAAAAATAAAGATCAATGTAAAACTAATAAGAAATATATATAAAATAAGAAATAAGAAATATTTAAATCTATATTTGATTAAAATATCTAAATTATACAACTTAAATTTTTTTTTAACTCTATAAATTCATATGACTTCTTCTTCATAAACTATCTTGAATAATAGGTAAGAGCCTACAACACAATGGTAAATTGTGAGCCTCTTTTTCATTGCCAAAAATATATTGGTCCAATAGAATGAATGAAGGGGAAATTAAATTAGTTACAATTTTTAACAAAAACTTGGTAAAGATAAAAAAATTCAGCTACTTTGAGCCTAAAAGCACAGATCTGTCAAACAAACAACTCAATCATTTAATTGGAAAAGAAGAAAAATATAGATTTATAGATATAAAGGAAGCAAAATATAGATTTATAGATAGAAGGGAAGTATACGAAGAGAGAGCTAAACGAGAGAATGATATGTTATTATAAGAAAAAGTAAAGGTAGAATAATAAAGAGAGTTGAAGAGAATTTGAAAAATATTAATAATTTTATTATTTTAAGAAATATATAAATAACAATAAAAATTATATTATATGAATGAACTACTCATTTCTACCAATTCAATTATAAGTTTAAATATTTAATTTAAAAAAATTGTTGATTACTTAAATCAAAGTACAAAAATATGTAGTAAGTTTGAGGGGTAGTATTAATGGTATCAAAAAAAATTGAGCAAAATTGTAAAATAGTAGCTAGTAAAACATAGTGTAAACTTTAAAATAATAACATTTTACAATTGTCAAAAAATAAAGATCAATGTAAAACTAATAAAAAATATATATAAAATAAGAATTTTTTTTTTTATATTTGATTAAAATATCTAAATTATACAACTTAAAAAGTTTTTAACTTTATAAATTCACATGACTTCTTCTTCATAAGCTATCTTAAATAATAGGCAAGAGCCTACAACACAACAGTAAATTGTGAGCCTCTTATCGAAGAGGTCTTGGGTTTGAATCTACCTGTACTTAATAAAATAATAATTAATAATAATACATAATAATTTATCTTGGCTTTGGCCTCTTACTAATAAAAAAAATGGGGTGGAAGAAAAAAATGATTGTTTAAAAAAAAATTAATCCACTTGTCACAAATGTGGAAAAGATAAAGTTGTAATTAATACATGATAGAGATGTTAGAATATAATTTTATTTTTGTTAGAGAAAATTGATTTTTTTCATTGCAAAAAATAGAATGGTCAAATAGAATGAATGAAAAATGTGATTTATAAAATAATGAAAAATTATAAAAAGATATAAACATTTGAAGTTTCTTTTACCCTATGAATTGATTGGTCAATTTAATTAAAAAATTGAACTCAATGAAAACAAAATAGTATCCTACCAAAGGTAGGAACTAATAATAATAATAATAATAAATGTCGCAGGCAAAAGATTCCATCAATATTATTAATCTAGAACCAAGATAAAGAGTGGTTGGAAAATTTTTTTATTACTAATTTAGTATAGGCAAACTATTCCATCACTAATATTTCAATTTTTATTATGAAAGGAATTGAAACAAGTGCCACGTAGTGGCTTATATTTGCCATTATAATTTTAGTAATGATTTTAATTGAAAATTTACATAATAAATTTTATTATAATAGTCTTTGTTTTGAAAACAAGATACATTAGTTAATTGAAATAAATTTTTAAAAATGTTTTAATATTAGTTATAATTATTAATGTTGATAGGCATTCTACAATGGTAGAATGGGGGACTGAAATGGTGTGACCATGTTAATGTTAACTTTTATTCTTCTAGGTTAAATTTGACAACCATCTACATGTCAAAAGTTTAAATTTTATTATAAATAAAATATACTTTTAAATATAATTTAATAAATACCACATAAAATATCCATATAAATTATTATATATTGAAATATTAATAATCAGTTTTTTAAGAAATTAAAATAAAAAGCTTAACTTAACAAAAAGCTAAATAAATGGAGATAAAGGAAATATAAATAATTTTAGATGTAGTATATTAAATTATAATTATTGTAGTGGATATCTATTGACATTTATTTAGATAGATTTATTTAAGATACCTATACTTGCTTATCTAATTAATATTGTAGAAGTAATAGAATTTAAAGATCGTAAGAGATTAGTTTTAATCTTATAGATTATATATATATTTTGTTTATGTATAATTGTGATATATTATTAATGAATTTATTTTTATAACTATATAGTTTTATTTTAATACAATTATATTTTGTAGTTTCATCTTTAAACTATATTAATATTAATGTAATAGTGAAAATTTAGTCGAAAAAATGGAATATGGAGGAATTCCAAGAAAAGGACTGCTATAACACAAAATTGTTAGAGCCAATAGAGTTTGAGATAAATAAATTTTATAATGTAAAAAATTAATAAATTAAAATCAAAACTTTATTTAATAAATATTCAATTTGTGGAAAATACTGATCGTTCATTGGTGCAAAAGAATAGAATTATTACATAATTGTGGAGAATTGAATGCAATAGTATATTGCCTATGACAAATATAATAAGAAACGGTTGGTATTTATCTATATTACTTGAAAAATGTGTAGCTTATAAATGAAAGAATGCCACATGTCTAAGGAAGGGTACTGCTAAGAAAAAATATATTTCACTAAGGCATAGATTCCTCCACTTTAACAATAAACTAACATTAGTTAAAAATTACAAAATTTGTAACTAAAAACAATGTCATGTTTAATAATAATAATATTATCATAGAGAATTGAAACACTTAAAGATGTGCCACCAAACAAAAACACCAATTAGTGTTATTTATGTTTTGGTATGGTGAACTCTTAATGGCATAATAATATATACACTACTTTCCCTTTCAACCTTCTATTGACACTAACATCTTTAGGAAACTATTTTGTTAATATTATTTATGGAAGATAAACCAATACATGAGCAAAGGGCAATACATAATATGATAGTTGAAGAGTTTAGACCAATATGTGACTAAAACATACCTATAGTGGCACATTAAAAATTCCTCATCACTGGACATCCTCAAAATGTTGCCTTTAAATTCTAAAAAAAAAATACTTCACTAGTGCATACCTATGGGCCTTATCACCTAGTTAACCCAGTTTTACACACATTCACAAAATATTTGGTGGCACCATATTTAAAAAAGTGGACATAAATATTATCTTTTCAAAAAGGGGATTTTTAAAATAGGTTGTAAAATAATCAAACTATTTCAAAGTTTTTCGATAACATTTTTAAAAGCATATAGTTAGAATGAGCATTTATCGACTCGTATTTCCTATGTTTTTGTAAGGTTAATTGAGACAAGGAGTGGTTGGAAGATATTATTTTCCTATATTAATATTCAATAATATAATTTTTCTACCTTGAACACCAAAATCATAGTTGAACTATCTTATCAATATTATTTGTGGTATAGTGGATAGTATTAGATGGCAAGAAGAGGAGGAACATCGAGGAGTCAAGCATGAGTGGGAAAATAATTTCAAACGTGCAAGTATATTGAGAATTTTAGAAATGGAAGAGATGGTAGGGTTTAAGGTAGAATTCTAGACTCTTTGGCTATTTTCCGAAAGGGATGATTCCACAACCAAAAAAACCTTTCTTCTAGAGCCCTAGGCTTCAAATTGGGCATTAGAGGAAACAACCAAAGAAAAACCAATTTGATATATGTGGAGATGAACTTGATGAATATTCAGCTAATACATAGAAAGGAAAGGTGCACCAATGGATATTTTAGGGTAATGTCTCCTTTCAACAAGGGGAGTGTTTAATGGATGCATTAATCATTTTCCTCTTAGGTGGGGTAACAGAGCCAGACCTCCTTTCAGTCCAAAAGGTTTTTGCGATGTGGAGCCTAATAAGACTCATAGGTTTATTTGGCACAATGTTCCCTAAGATTACTTTTATAGGGGTTTGGGGGCAACACCTTAGATGTGCTCCCTATCACATTATAGGGTGGTGTCAAGGGGAACCACCCCTACAAGGTTTTTAGGGGTAGCAGCTCCAAAGTCAAAAACAACTCTACCATTGTAAAAGGCCTCAACTATTATTTTTCTATTGCACGACTTATTCTAGACCTAATTTTATAAGAGAAAAAAACTTGTATTGGATTTCATAATGTATGATGAGATTGTAGCCTCGTGCAATGGTATTGAGCAGTAAGGAATTGCATATTGTAATCATTGGATAATAATAATATTGGACTTTCTATTTGTGGACATAGCCCAGGGACTGGGTGAACCATGTTAAATCCTTGTGTCTTACGTTCTCTACTATGTGATTTATTATTTTATGTTATTGGTTATATATTCATGTAATTTTTATTTATGTTCATGATTAATCCTAACAAAATTGTGACTCATCCACAACCCAACTTGTAGGTTTCTTGAATGATCCACAACATCTTCACTTCAAAAGTTGCATCTCTAGCTCAAACTAAGTTGTAGGTTGTTGTGAAGGATCATATCGTGTTCCTGCAAGGGATCATGTTAGGCTCAAACAAGTTTGGAGGATGAAGGTCATCAATCATGCTCCTACAAGTCTGGTGCCTTATAACATGAAGGATTTGCATGCTCCTTCAAGTCTAGAGGGTTTACGAGGTCAACAAAAAGGGCATTTTGACATCTCATTTCCAAATGATCTTTTAGATTCTCATATTTCCTTTCTCAAAACCTCAACCCTTACCTACAAAATATGAATTGAGTCTCTCCTATCTGATGAGATTTGTGCATGGGTTAATGAGAATTGGAGTGAGTTTAAGGAGGTACTCTTTTTTTACTCTAATGCTTTATTTTTTACTATCATCTTCAATGACAATGTCTTTAGAGATGTGGTTCACCATTTTAAATGGTGGTTATGTTTTGATCATAGGATGCACATGTTGGCATATGTCCACAATTTTGAACTTGGCCCATTAACTAGTTGTTTCATTCCATTCTTGGCTTCTATGCTTTCTTTCTCATTGGCATACCGAGACCCAAAATTATTGATGTTTTTGCTAAGAGGATGCGGATATTTGTGAAACAAGATCTCATCCCTTTAAAGAATCTCAAACTCTCCATTAGGGTTTTCTTTCTTTTGAGATCTTCAAAACCCCTACCTTCTTCTATAACCATTCACTCCTATTGGGGTCTTTGGAAGAAGGCAATTTTAGTTGAAGATACCACTTTAGTTTTGGAACACTCTTCCTCCTTAGGCCATTTTAACAAGGATTGTAGTGGCACTAACATTTTCCACCTTTCACCCTATTCATATCACATTACCAATCCCCATAATCACATCCATTTTATTCCTCACTTAGGCTTTTAGAGGGAGTCAATCTTAGAGTTAGTCTACAATCAGAGAAGGGATTTTTTTGAAGTACCCCATACTAAGGATTTAAATGTGGGGGAAGAGTGTGGGTTGCAATCTATTGATGTTACGCCATGGGTGTCTAATGAATTTTCCTAATAAAAATTAAATGATGTTGTATATGTCTTGAATGCCCTTGATTAATACTATCATGGTTATCCAACATAGGTTGAGGTCATAACAGGTGTGAAGATGATAACGTATCCAAAATGGATTCTAACTTTTTGGATTTTATACAGACAACCAGAGTTAATACACCTAAGATTTCAGTAGATGCTTGGGATGGATTTTTCCTTTAGACAACAGTTGGTAGGTCTCCTATTGGGATCTACCCTCAACTCATAATCTCCATGGGTTTCAAAGGGAAATATTCTCATATGTCATATTTAGATGAGTCCTTTAATATGAAATGCTCCTTCAAACTTGATCCCTTTGTACCAGTAGATTTGTATCACTTTTACTCATTAGATAATGCCAAAACTAATTTAATTTTGCAATATTTAGTCTCTGATAAATTGGTCTCACAGTATAGCATAATCTAAATTATTCTCTCATAACTCATTTGGAAAGATGGTCCAATTAATATCATGTTACTACTAGTAGCTCCTATGTAGAGACAAGACATGAAATATGAACAAGAGCTTAATTTCATGGAAAATGAGCTTTCCTATGTGGTAGCATCTAACATGGTCGATTAGATTGGGCAAGAAGAAATTTTTAGAATGGATGATGCAAGCTTTGGTCTTGGTCACTTGTCTCTAATTTAGGATGTTGAAGGAGATAGTGGTGATTATGATTTTCAGTAGTCATTTTTGATGCCTAATCATGTATCAAATGATTAGCTTCAAACTCTTAGTCCTAGTCAAAATATGGAGGATATGAATCTTTTGAAACTACCCTAGCCTCTATACCTTCAGGTCATCATAAGTCCTTTGATTTCTTTTTCTCTTTTGATTCATTAGTCTCTAGTATGCTCTAGTTTAGAGAAAAAAATTGTTAAACCAAAATGTAGGAAATCCAAAGCTATAAAGGGAAAAGAAGAAATTGGATATGTCATTCAATCTACAATTAAGGAGAAATTAAAAGTTTCAAAAAAGATTAAGAGAAGCACAAACTGTTCTCCTTAGGAGAAATGAAAATACTATCATGGAATGTCAGGGGAATAGATGTCTCTGACAAAAGGGGTACAGTTAAAATTCAACTTGATTCTTCTCAAAAAAATATCATTCTCTTATAAGAAACAAAATAATGATTGTTTAATGACCTCTTTGGAAATAAGAGCATTGGTCTGTCTCACAATAGGTGTATCATAGTTGTGCTCTGGGCCATGCTTAGGAATAATATATTCAAACTAAGGACTACTTTTCCCACTATGAGGTACATTTGATCATGTCAACCCAAGGACATATACTTGAAATGGTCAGCACAGTATGTGCACTAGGTCTCTTAATGAGTTACTAAGCTTATGCTATAGGAAAGTAAAATGCAAGCAAAATAACTTACACTATTGCTACAAGAAACTAACACACCTAACTCTACAAATACTGGAATACAATGAAAGGCTAAAAAATATTCCAACTTAATTCATCCACTACAACTGTTCTCACATATGCTATAGGAACATTCATGAAGTGTGATGCTATAGGAAGGAACTTACAACTTCTACTTACAATACTAAGAATGCTTGGAAATAAATCTATTCTATCCTAATCTAATCTACCTTTCAAGTGGGCCTCCTTGGTTAGCTTCACTAAACTACTAACACAAAATAAAAGCCAAAAACTATTTCATTATATTTTAGAAATTTATTAAATAACACATAGAACTATAAAAACATGACTCACTATAAAACGTTAATAGTCTATTCTCATAAACTCTTTCTTCTAACTGGCTAAACTAACACACTTAGGTTGATTCCTATATATAAGAGATTGAAACTTATTCTCATAACAGAAAAGTAAATATCCTAGCTTTAAATCGGTAGGAGAGAAACAAAGAGAATAAAAACTCAAGGCAGGAAGAAGAAATAATGACTTAAGGAAGGAATAATAAATTTTGAACATCCACTTGCTATATGAATAAATGTAGAGAATGCTATAAGTCTTCATAGCTCCTCCATACTCATTTCTGTGTCTTTTGGAACCATTAGAACTTTCCTCTACCGTGGCTACATTTTAGTGTTCTTCTCTCCTTAAATACTATTGGCGCTTATCTTTGAATTCTTCCGATCACCATTCAATCTTCATTGCTAACAGGTTAGTTATAATATAGAGACATGTTTGCAAATAAACATTTATCAAATTAAATTCAAATATAAGAACACACATTTTGATAACTATATGAAATACTGTATAAAATACATAATACTAGGAAAAGATGGCAGAGTATCTACCCATAGGTTTATCATAGGTTTTGCTAAACACAGGTCCACAAATGTTTTGACAAAAATAAAATAGAGTATCAAAAAAGTGTTTAAAAACTATCATGAAATAAAGGTAATATTTGGCCTCATCATCTACCCCTTGCTAAACTAATGCTTGTCCTCAAGCATTGCACTTTCCTGTTAATGACCTGCACTCTCCAATCTTAGTCCTTCCTTTCCTACTACTCTTGAAGGTATAGTAAAATCCTCTTGTTCTTTCCAACACTTCCCTTTTGTGATCTTCCTGTAGCTTGTTGAGTCTATCAGCATTAATGTCATACAAAGGCCGCAAAAGCACTGGAGGCTACATGGTTATGGGACACTATAATTTTGGTCTAGCCCACTTCCCTAATTTTAGATACTTTGGAACCCTATGAAGTGCTACCTCTAAGTTGATGGGACTATGTGGTTTTGACTTTTTTAACGATTCAGGTAGTTTGGCCCATCTACTCCTAGCACCATTCATAGCTCTCTAGAAAGAAAAGTAGGGTACATTCTCATAATTAGCATAAACCTTAGCTTTGGTAGCAAATATCCTATCCCTTACTTCTAGATTCTTTTTTCCATAAGTCAATGTAGACCAATTCCTGAGAACTTCATCTGGCTTGCTACTATCAGCTCTTAAAGGAAAGGGTTTTTTCCTTTCCTCATCCTTGTAATTATTCAACTGCCTATCATAGTTTCCTTCATTAGACATCTAGGAGATGAGGGTTCTCGAATGTATGTCCCCTATGTAGAGTAAGGGATTACATTGAGTCTCTAAAGGGATAAAAAAATTATGAACATATAATTCACAAAGAAAATTCTACTACTAGGGTGGTAGAGTCTAATATAGTCTATAAAATTCTTGTGCTAATTTGAACTCTGCATTAATATTCTTAAGAGTTAACATTAATTGAAACAAAAGAAATTGTTCTTTCAAACAGAGAGCATAAAATCTTGGTGGTGGTCTACAAGAAAGTGCCTGATCATCCAACTTGAGGGCATGATGCATTCATTTCTTTTGACTTGCTAATTGTTCCTTTAAATCTACAATTTCTTCACCTTGAAATGCTATGATTTTATTCATCTTTTTCCTATCTTCTTCCCACAAGGCCTTAGCAAACAAATGTTCTCCAAACAATTAAAAAAGGAGTTCCTATAGTGTCATAGAACTATTTTCGTCTTCATGATTTATTTTCCTCTTTTTGTGTTCCTTCCATAAATGTTTTACAAAACCACTAATCCATGTTGATTTATGGGGAACTAGGGTAGTGTTTGGATCAACTTGCTTAGGAACTATTTCATCCCTATAGCTTGAAGTACCTGGTTGGTCTACTAGGGTATCATCTAGATTTTCTTTGATTTCATCCCTACATTCCTCATTAGGATTTTTAGGAATGCTTGTAATCTCAGAATGGGAAGGAGAGTGATCAGAGACAATTTGCATAGGGGATTCCTTAGTAGATGTTTTGGAAAAAGTAGAATCTTTAGAAACCTGCCCTCTCATCCTAGGGCTTCTCCTTATGGGGGTTTCTTCTTGTATTAGAGCCTTTTCGCTACCTTTCCCTTTGGTTGTCTCTACTATAGGAGTAGTTGCAGTAGGACTTTTCTTTTTTTCTCTTTTGTCTCACAACTGTAGGGTTTGATCCTTCCTTTTCTTGAGTAGAGATTTCTTCTTGTAGTTTTCATTTTCTCTTTGCTTTGCTAGATGTAGGTTTTGGGGTTTCTTGCACAGGTGAAGGCATGGTCTCTTGGATAGGGATAGCTTCTTGCACATTTTCTTGGGTATTTTCAGCTTCAACCTCTTGGGTATTTTGTCTAGTAGGCTTATTGGTGGCGACATTTTCCTCACTAGGCTATTCACTAGGGGTACCTTGAGGTTACAGAGTTTTGGCTTGCACAAATTCATCCCATGTCATGGGAGACACATCCCTAAGAAACCTCTCTATTAGTAAGTTAATTAGGGCATGATGGGTAATGGAATTATCTTTTCCTTTTTGAGTTTCTTTTGCACTAATATAGAGCATATTATATAAGAAATTTGGAATGTTTACTAAAATATTATGCCTTATACAACTAAGTAACTTGAAATGATGTGCATGTAAGTATGAGAATCTGCCTTTCCATGTAAGGTACTTGATAATATGCATGGCTAATTCATTTTATGGCAGTGACAGTGATATTCTCTTGCAACCGTACTTTGTAATGTCAATTTGAGGATTAGTTGGTCTAGTAAATTGGCTCTTGCTAACCTTGCATCATGTGTGCTAGGATAATGTTCTCCAACTGTAGGCAACCCAGTTACTTTAGTAATGCATTCCTCTATTGGAATCACCATTAAACCCCAAACTGAAGCTTCACCCTCATCAAATGTCCTTGTGAATTCTTTGACTATCTCTTTATCATATGTAGTCAAACTCAATAAATACCCTAGCTATTCGCATGCATTAAACCTTCTTACAAATTTTAGGTTTTGGAGCAACATAGCATGTTTCACTTGTTCTCTCCTCTGTAACTATCCTCCCATTTTCTTAACACTTTCTTTGTTTGCTCTATTTTCCCACTTTTGAATTCAAGCTACTTTGTTATTTTACAAACTCAACTCACATTTCTTTGTTTTAACAGGCAATTAGTGTCATAACAAGTTGTTATGCACAATAATATGGCTTAAATGAAGGTAAATCATGAATATGTGTGAGAATCATCCGAAAATAGGGTTCAGATCACAGAAAGTTTAACCACAAGTCACATCACAGCTTGACACAAAAAAAATCATTAAAAAATAAGGGGTACGACACCTCACTTGTGTACTTATGGCAATTAAATTCCATCAATGAAGGAAATATAAAGATTTGGAAAAATCTTTATAGATAAATAGAAATGCCATTGGATATTGGTGACCTTCCCTGCCCCCTGCTAAATATGGACAAGTGTCCACACTTGTCAGAACTAGTATGGGTAAAGGACTGGTATAACATTGCCATCATATAAACTATGGAGTATTAAATATAATTAATGAAATATGTGAACTATAAGTGAATAATAATTTGAAAATTTTATATCTATCAACTGATCATCACACGTACCGAAAAAAAGGTTGCAGAAGTGATATCAGCATTGACAGCATCTGTTAGCATCTCGCGGGGTTTATTGAAAACATGAGAAATTGATGACGTGGAAAGTGGGTGGATGGAAGATAAAGAAATAAGACGAGGTGGATGGGTGGAAGGTAAAGAGATAAGATGGAATGCGAAAGTGAATGAAAAAATGAACTTTAAGTGGACATAAAGTTTTTATTATGAACATGCACAAAGGAATTCATATTGAAAAGTAGTAGTTGAAAGGTTGACACCTTTGGCTATAGGAAGAGTTTGCTAATGTGTATTTAAATCTAACCACTGTAACTATTGCAGGAAGTCTTCTTTTCTTTGGGGTCATTTATATAATTTGAAATTATGACCATTGACTAATAATTTGAAAGTTACTAGATCAATGGTAGTTGATGGAACAACTCCATTATCAAGGACATGACTAATTTCATATGGTCCTAGCCATCTTGTCTGTAGCTTTCCTGACATGTCTTTAAATTTGGAATCATATAGTAGTGCCCAGTGACCAACTTGAAATTGTTTACTGATGATATGAGAGTCATGCCATTGTTTCATGTATTTCTATATCAGTTTAGTGCATTTCAAAGTAGCTTTGCACATTTCATCTAGAGAATTAAGATGTAGAAGATGTTCTCTTTATGCTATAGGAAGTTCAATATCCAATACCAATGTTGTTCTTAGAGTTTTATGTTCAAATTCAATTGGAACCATTGTGACCTTTCCATACAGGAGCTCAAATGTTGTAAATCCTGTAGTAGTCTTCCAGGTTGTTCTGTAAGCCCAAACAACTTCTTGTAATCTATTGGGCCAATCCCTATGATGTAGATGAACTATTTTTGTTAGGATGTTCTCCAATTCATGGTTTGTGACCTATGCTTATCCATTAGCTTGAGGGTGATAAGGACTAGATTTTTTGTGCCTGATGTTATACTGTTTCATCAACTCTAAGATCAGATTAGAGGTAAACTATGCACTTTGGTTAGTGACTAGCTCTTTAGGTACACTATAGCGAGTAAAAATTTCTTCATATAGAAATTCAACCCATGTTGTTAGCTAATCAGTACACACAAGAATATAGGATTTCCCATTAGATGGAAGATCAATTGGACCAATGAAGTCCATGATCCATTTGTCAAATGGTATTAATGCAATCTGAGGATTAAGAGACATTTCATCTATTCATGTTGGTCGGCCCATCCTTTGACACCTGCCACACTTCCTTGTATGGTTGGCTGCATCTTTGTGAAGTGTAGATCAATAATAACCAGTTGTCAAGATTTTCAAGGCTATTCTTTTTGCTACAAAGTATTCTCTATATGGTTCATTATGATATGCATGTAGAGTATCATATGTCTCATCCTCTCTCACATATATTCTCATAACTTGATCAAGTCAAGTGTAAAACAAGAGATTATCTATCCAGGAGAAATGGAAGCTTTTCTCTACAAGCAACTTATTTTCCTTGCAAGAAAAATGTTTTGGTATTTTATTGGCTACAAGGTAGTTAGCAATGTTTGCATACCATGGAGTTTGAACAATAATATGAAATAAATGTTCATCCAAAAATGCATGATCTACCAAAGTAGTGTTAGTATCATCATGATGGATTCTTGATAAATAATAAACTACAACATTGGCTTTTCCCATCTTATCAACAATACTTATATCAAATTCATACAACAATGCTAACCATCTTGCTAATCTGCTAGTTATAGTAGGTTTATTCATGAGATATTTAATTGTTGCATGATCAGTATGAATAAATATAGGATAGCTAGTTATGTAATGCCAAAATTTGTTCAGGGCATAAACTACTACTAGCAATTCTTTTTCTATCACTATGTAGTTTAATTTTGGTCCATGAAGGCTCTTGTTGATATAATAGATTGTATTTTTAAGATTTTGGGATTGCTATACTAGGACTGCACCTATGGCATAATTAGAGGCATCTGTATATATATATATATATATATATATATATATATATATATATGAAAAGGTGAATTCTAGTCAGGGCCTTGTAAAATTGGGGCTGTAGTCAAAAGTTTCTTATGTTGCAAGAAGACTTCATTACATTCGGATGTCTAAGTAAAATCAGCTTCTTTTGTGAGTAACTTATACAAGGGACTAGCTATTTTGCTGAAATCTTTTATGAAACATCTGTAATATCCAACATGACCAAGAAAAGATCTTACATCTTATGATTTTGTAGGTATGGGAAATGTTTAGATTACCTTTATCTTAGCTGGATCCACTTGTATTCCTGTAGCTGATATGAAATGATCAAGTACCACACCTTCTTGCATGAGCATGGAACACTTTTCACTATTAAGTGCCAAATTATGTTCTTGATACCTTACCAAAACCTTTTCAAGATTCACCTTTGCTTCCTCAAAAGTGACTCCAAATTTTGTGAAGTCATCCATGAATATTTCCGTATAATCATGTGATATATCAAGAAAAATACTAATAATTGCTCATTGGAATGTTGTAAGAGCATTACACATACCAAATGGTAAAACAAAGTATGCAAAAGTACCCCATGGACATGTAAATGTGGTTTTATCTTGATCTTCAGGAGCAATGCTAATTTGTTTATAACCACTATACCCATCTATAAAAGAAAAAATAGTGTCCAGAGCTTGGTCTATAAATGGTAAATGAAAGTGATCCTTTTTGGTGGCCTTGTCCAATTCTCTATAATCTACACAAATTCTCCATTTTACTTCCTTTTTAGGCACCATGATCAGGGGTGACACCCATCTACTATTAGATATAGGATAAATAAAACTAGCATCAAGTAATTTTTGCAATTCAATTTTAATTATCTCTCTAAGGCTTGGATTTAACCTTCTCTGGGGTTGATAGAGTGGTAGGCAACCTTCACAGTGTAGGACTCAACACTTTCATATCACTATAGTCCCATGCAAAGGCCTTTTCATGCCTTTGAAGTAATTCTTTTAATTGTTCCATCTGTGTGGGTGTTAATTTGGGATTAACATGGAGATTATGACCTTTAGTTTGTTCAACAGTAGTGGTAGACTCTATCATAGGAGCTTCAGAGATTGGTTTTGATTCTAATTTATATCATGGTAAGAGTGGATAAAAAATATCAGGTTCTTTGAGAAAAGTACAATTCTTATCATATTCTTCATATGTGATTAATTCCAATACAGAATTTTTAGATACATCTTTTTTAGACCACACAAATGTTAGTGAGGATACTGTGAAGTACTGAATCTTCCTCTTGCAGTTTTAGAAAAGATTGTCTATGCAACATCATGAGTTGTACTATAGAATTTAACTCTTCTTCTTCATCCCTTGAATTTGGCCAAAGAGATGTGCTCAAATCTAGTAATGGTTGGGTTGGAGGATATAAATCAAATTTCTTTGTTGCTTGGCCATTTGAGATGGTCATATTCCCTGATTTGTAACTTATATTTTCATTAGTTGTAGCTAACCATGGTTGACCTAGGATGACAAGGTAACTAGATAGATTAACTTTGAGGGATACAATCATGAAGTTTGTAGGATATTCTAGAAAATCTAAGGTTATAACTATGTTTTCTATCATCCCATTAGGGGTGATAGTAGAACTATCTACAAGTTGCAGAATTGTTGGTGTAGCCCTTAGTCCTTATTTCAACTTCTTCATAGTATCCTTGGTCATAACACTTATAGTAGCTCCAAGATCTATTAAAGAATTTTTAACAAACTGACCATTTATATTTACATTCACTACAAGACTTCCTGGATCAAAATATTTTGGTGTGATCAATTTCCCTAACATGATGTCAGCTAATTGTCCCACAACATGAACTGCAGTGGGGTCCTTTTTCTTCCTTCTAGTCTTCTTTAGGAAAGCATCTCTAATGGCTTTTCCATAAATTAGAACATCCTTAATGGCTTGAAATAGGGGTATTTGGACATGTGTGTTTTTCAACTGGTCAACAATATCAAAAGTTTGTTCCTCTGTTTGTTCAAGTTTCTTTTCTATAAGCTTTTTTGGAAAAAGAGGTTCTATTGCTGGTTGAGCTTGGGTTGATATGGTAACATTGGTTGAGTCAACTATTTCAGCAACTAAGGGTTCTAATGCTATAGGAGGGTCTGGTATTTTAGTTATAAGATGTAGTTTAGGCACTGGTAAAGTTGTACCAGATCTCAGATGTATATCTGCAACACACAAAGTGTAAGCAAGATACTGCTAAGCATCAACACTATACATGGGCTATTGTGGCTATTGGATATTTGGATTTGAGTGTAGGTAACTATGTCTACTTTTTTGGTCCAAGATATGTAGGTGGTGGCATTAGAGTGGGTTGTTGAATTGGAGGTGATAATTATGGAGTTCTAGTATTTTGGTTAGGCCATTGTTGAGATCCCCTCCATTGGTTTGTAGATGGCCAATTCCCTTGGTGTGGTTTCCATTGGTTTTGCTAGTTCTGCTAGTAGTTCTATAGGTTCTTCCATTGGTTACTTTATTGGTTAGGCCAAGGTGGTTGGGAATTCTGAGGCAATTGGGATCGTTGTGGGTTCTTTTGCCCAACATTGTTCCAATTAGGTTGATATTGTGGAGGACCTTGGGGATTATGGTTTTGCTATTGATCACCATATGAATTTGAATTTTGCAAAGGGTCCTAAGGCATACCTTGATGTTCAGCCCATGGTCAACATTGAGCAACAAATAATACTTTCTCATCATCTCCATCTATCTTGATGTACTTAGTTGGAAGATGTTGGTTCTCCATACTTGCGACTAGTTTACATTAGAAATCCTTCTTTTTCTTTTGGTAATGAGGGCTGTATTTGGCTAGTTGTAGCTCAGCTTCTGCATACTTCTTCTTTTTAGTCATTATATCAAGATGTGTAGTGACATTGTTGATGATTTCTTATTTGAAATCTAACAATAGGTTAGATATCTTGATCTTTGAAATGCCTTGACTAATTTCCTTAGTGACTATGGAACGAGGTCCTTGGCCTTTCTTCATGGTTAACCTTAAATAGTTTTGATAGATCTTCTTGAGGTCTTCCCAGGAAGCTTGATATACATCACCACTAGCCATCAGGTCTAGTGCTTCTAGACAATTATCATCCACACCTCTTAGAAAGACTAGCTTTTGTGAATCCTTGGACAACACATGCTGAGGGTTCTTCTGCAGTGCATATAAGAAACATGAAACATAGTCTTCCAATGATTCTTCTTCCTTCTAAGATATCCTAAAGACATCACCTCTTCTTGAACCAGATGCTTTGCAATACTCTTTGTACTTATCCAGAAATAGAGTTTGCATTTCATCACAACTTCCTACTAAATTTGCTCCTAAACCCATGAACCATGATAGAGCTGATTCTTTCAATGTTGCTAGAAATAATTTAAGTTTATGGAAATTAGTGTTTTAGTGAAAAATACAAAAAGGTATATCAAACTCAAACAAGAAAGTATTAGGGTCTTTGATTGTAAGGCCATAGAACTTTGGAAGGGCAACTGTAGGTATATTCCTGAGATTATCAGTATTTACAAGGCTTGAGAGAGGAAACAGAAAAGTAGGCTGTGCAATTACTAGAGGTATTAGATTATGAGGTTGCTACTAAAAAGGGACATTGGGTACTAGATGATTAACAATTGGTGGATTCAGAGTACTGTTATCAAGAAAACTGGCCAAAACTTCAGTAAAAGGTTGAAGACCACTTGTATCTATTGGTTCAGCTCTTGATGATGATGATGTGGAAAAAATAGGGCTTGCATCTTCAAAAGGTAACTCAACTTCTTCTTCTTCAATTTTTTCATTCAAATTAATAGACTCCCATTGAAGAAATCTGCCATATTCATCTTTTCATCTTCCTCTTTGATGCATGGAATTAAACTTTCAACACTGGTGAAAGAAGCTTCAAAACTAGAAATTTCTAACAAAAACTTTATGTAGGAACTATGACTCAAAAATGCTCCCAGCTTGAGACCATCCCCAAAAACAACACCAAAAATGGTTTGCTTCACAATAGGTGTATCATAGTCATGCTCTAGGCCATGCTTAGGAATAATATATTCAAGCTAAGAACTATTCTTCTCATTATGAGGTGCATTTAATCTTGTCAACCTAGGGATGTATACTTGAAATGGTTGGCATAGTATGTGCACTAGGTCTCCTAATGAGTCACTAAGCTTATGCTATAGGAAAGTAAAATGCAAGAAAAAGAACTTACACTATTGCTATAGGAAACTAACACACTTAACTCTATAAATACTAGAAATACAATGAAAGGCTAACAAATATTCCAACTCAGTTCATCCACTACAACTATTCTCACATATGCTATAGAAATATTCATGAAGTGTGATGCTATAGGAAGGAACTTACAACTTCTACTTACAATACTAAGAATGCTTGGAAATAAATCTATTCTATCCTAATCTAATCCACCTTCTAAGTAGGCCCCCTTGGTCAACTTCACTAAACTACTAACACAAAATAGAAGCTCAAAACTATTTCGTTGCATTTCAGATATTCATTACATAACACATAGAATAGTAAAAAACATGACTCACTATAAAAAGTTAATAGTCTGTTCTCATAAACTCTTTCTTCTAACTAGCTAAACTAACACACTTAGGTTGATTCCTATATATAGGATATTGACACTTATTCCCATAAGGGAAAAGTAAATATCCTAGCTTTAAATCCACATGAGAGAAAGAAGGAGAATAACAACTCAAGGTGGGAAGAAGAAATAATGGCTTAAGGTGGGAATAATAAAGTATGAACATCTGCTCGCCATAGGAATAAATGTAAAGAATACAATAAGTCTTCATAGCTCCTCCATACTTGCTGCTGTGTCTTTTGGAACCATTACAACTTTCCTCCATTGTGGCTACATTTCAGCATTCTTCTCTCCTTAAATGCTATTGGCGCATATCTTTGAATTCTTCCAATCACCTTTTAGTCTTCATTGTTAACATGTTAGTTATAATACAGAGACATGTTTGCAAATAAACATTTATCAAATTAAATTTAAATATAAGAACACACATTTTGATAACTATATGAAATACTACATAAAATATATAATACTAGCAAACGATGGCATAGTATCTACCCATAGGTTTATCATAGGTTTTGATAAACATAAGTCCATAAAGGTTTTGACAAAAGTAAAATAAAGTATCAACAAAGTTTTCAAAAACTATCATGAAATAAAGACAATATTTGGCCTCATCAAACATATTGATAGATTATGCACCTCAGGAGGTCTAACCACAATATAGGATCCTAAAACCATTATAGGATAAGTTGGAAGAAGTGGCAACTTGATGGATTTTAACAAGTTTCACTCATTTTGACATTTCTTTGCTTGTCATGGACACTTATGTCCCTAGTATCACTATCGATAAGAAAATGTTAGGAGATGTCTTAGAGGTGAAATTGAGATGTACTCTAATTAGAAAATCCTTCTTGGTGGTGACTTTAATGCCATAAATTGATTGGATGAAAAAAGGGTAGCATTTTTTCCTTCCCTTAAATCTATGGAAGACTTCTCAACCTTCATCATGGAAAATGATCTTATTGATTATCCTATGCAATTAAGCTCCTTCACATAAACAAGTAGACAGGTTGGATTTCTTGAATTTGTTGAATGGTTAGACACATTTCTTGTTAATTAGGAATGGAGGCTTTAGGGTTTTTTTGTTGTCTCAGAAACTATGTCATATTCAAGGTTTGATTATTATCTAATTCTGGTTAATGTTTCAAAAATTATTTCCTCCTCAATATCGACTCATAGGCCATCCTTTAAGTTTGAAAGTACATGTAATTAAAGCATCCAAAATTTTATGCATTAATAAGGAAATCGTTGGTTAGTGCTCCATTTCATAGAGGCACTAAGAAGTTTTAATCCCATTAAAAAACATAGCATTTTCAAAGTAATACCAAAGAATACGATACCATGGTTTTCAATAGTACTTTTGAAGAAAAGGAGATTTCAGGTTCGACTTCAATAGATTCTTTACAAAATTTAATTTATACCAATTATGATTGTTTATGTATTTGGCATTTTTTCTTGGCATCTTACAATTCAAAGAATTCAATCTTTATTTTTGTGAGTATATTTGTCAATCTTTAATCTTCAATAGTTCCAATTTTTGGAAAGAACAAAATAATTGCATATTTAGAGACAGATGTACCCCCCAAGGGTGGCTTTCCATAAATGTATGGGAGGAATAAGCGAGGGGGCCCTAAATTTGAAATTGAAACCACCTCTATACCCTCATACATGTGTTGATAAGGCTTGGGTGAGAGTTTGGGGTCATTAATAAAATTATTATGATAATGGATAATTGTATGATTAGCTAGAGGATGTAAACTAAATGGCAACCTCCCCCCAAACTGCTTGAAGTTGAATTTTTATGGGTCTAAGATGGACGTGGGAGCTTCTATAGAAGGAATAATTTGAAAATATCTAGGTGTTTCCACCAAAGTTTTCTCTAGGAAATAATAATGAGGCATGCTTGGGCTTTTATGGCAAGTCAAGTTTGCAAATAGTATGGGAATTCAAAATTTGATTATGAAGGGAGATTCTATGATAGTCGTTAAAGATGCTAATGGGGAGAAAAAGATGAGTTGGAACGCTGCATCAATCATCAAGGATACCTAGTGTATCCTTAATAGTCTTAATGATGTTAGGATACAACATGTCGATGGAGAATGAAGCCAGGTGGCAGATAGCTTGGCGGGTTATGAACATAAAGTTATTGATCTCAAGTTTGGAAGGATAAGAAAGATCTTTTGATGGAGATCAAATTTCTCATTCATAAAGAATCACTTAAATAATGATATACAACTCAGAATATGATAAGATTTTTCATTTCATGATGGGTTTAGCAAGGATTATTCACATGACCATTAAATATCTTACTATCTTAGTTTGATGTGTTATGATGGAGATTATTTTAGAAGAGGCCTTTGTTTATTGTGCTAATTCTAGAGAAAAGATGCTAATCATTATTTGTAATATGAAGGGGAAAATTGATACTCAAAATAATATTTGTGAGGATTCTTCACATCACCGAAGAAGGGTTTCAAAATTTCAACTAAGAGTTAATGAGATGTCATAGAGATTTTTTGATCTAGTGACTTAAGGTTAAATTAATCACTACAATTCCCAAAATTCCTTCATTCATTTGGGATTCTCTTAGCTATAAAAGTAATTGCATAATTTTTAAGGGTTTTTCTCTGGTCTTTTCCAAAAGTCTAAACAAGTGAGTGGAGAATATGGCAGCCAAGCCCAAGGACACAGATGAGGTGTTGGTTGTAGACCTAGATGATGATGAGGTCAACGAAGTGACAAATTTGAGAATTGAACTGTCAAGAATTCAGAAGGTTTCTAGGGATGAAAAAGTGGCATGGTCCTATCTAAAAGAAGGTAGATTATCCCTTTAATGGAATGCATTGAGGGCCATGATGATATTTTCACCTGACAATTTGTTTACTCCTAGAAGAAGCTTTGGATCAACATTGATAGGGTCACTTGAAAAGTCCCTAAAGAGTTGATAACCAATGCCATCAGCTTCTCTATTGCAAGGAATTCATGTAGAAAGCATTCTAGAGTTAAGGATGAAGTAAGCCTCATGAGCTTCTTTCACTTTGTTGAAGCCCCTATCTACTTCGATAATGGTTTTTTGTGTGAAAATATTTCAAAACCATGCAACATGGTCTACTATGTCATCATGTGTTGTGTTACCCTAGAGGATAGAGTTAAGGTATGTTATTACTACAAATTTACTATTCTATATCATTTTGGAAACAAAGGTTGCATTTCATTTCCTTTTATTCTGTTACACTTTCTAGAGGATTATGTTTTGTGAGGAGGGAAAAAACTAAATAGTTTACCATCAACTCTTGATGTTTCATCTATTTAAATTCTACAAAGGCCTCTACCCTTAATTTTTTAGCCTTAGTCCTACACCTCTAAAAATAATTGACAAATCCTCCTCTTCCCCAACTAATTCTAGTTCTAAAGGGAACCCCATGGCCATGATGAAGAAAATTAAGGAAGAAAAAATTAAAGTCTTGGATGTTGAAAACAATGGGACCATTAGAAAGCACACAAACCAATTGAGTAAGAGGCTAAGAGAGAAAAAACCCTTGACCAACCTTGACAAGTCTAAACTGAAAAACTCTATGAAAAAGTAAGACCCTTATCCCAAATGTATGGCCACTAGAAGGAATTATGGGGAATGAGATGAAGAAGAGATAGGAAGTTAGGATAAAATTGAGGATATGGAGGAAGGTCAGACTAGTCCTTTTCTCTCCAAGGTTTTGGAAATGTTTAAAATTGATACTGTTACCCTAGATTCTGGAAAGTTTGAGAATGTGGAGCATGGCACGATCACCTCACCAGTTAGGATGGGCACCCTAGGTAGCCAGGTCAAGGTGGAAAGTACTAGGAGAGAACATTAGGTTAAGGGTGTGGTGTAGAGGGGGGACCACAGTCATTAGGAAAGAGCTATGGCAAAAACTGAGAACAAAGAGAAGGGGAACTAGGTAGTGGAGAAATTAGAAAAATCCATTGTTGATTTAATTAAATGG